>JAWZYU010000431.1:0-140000 GCA_038380435.1 Ryuthela nishihirai | reverse complement strand
TCGCATAAAAGACAAAAATGAACTTCTTATAAGTATAAAAGTTCCTTACCCATGTTTTCTTATTTTGCATTTCAATATCATTTCATTTGTTACTTTATATTCAGTTTGGTTTGGTGTTTTATGGCACAAGAGCAACGAGGGCTACATGCACCAAACACAGACAAATCAAGAGCTAAAAGATATTCAAACCCACAACCAAAGTTAAAATAAACACAAAAACGGTAAAGAAGGACACAGAATAAAAAGGGTATAAATAGTAGAAAGAATAAGAACCGACAAATGTTTAAGTCAACAATAACAATGGGTATATAGCACCCATGTAAAATCAAGAACAAGTATAAAAGCTAGGAAAAAATGTAAAAATATCATAAACGAGTAAAATAATCAGTAAAATGTAACAATTCGAAGACAGGAGTTAAAAGTGATTCATCAGATAAAAGATGTCTTAGTGTAAGACGCTTGGAAGTAAAATTGTGAACGGTAAAAAAAAACATTTTAATAGTTAAAATGGCCACCCAAAGAAGAAATGAATGAGTGAGAAAAGAATGACCTAAGCGGAGCCAAGCAAGTACAACTTCCTCCTTGCGATTCCTGCGAAAACAAGACTGCCACGGTTTGACAATGGGCTTGATCTAGAAAAACTTGTTGTCAACCTGTTCAGACCAAAATCTCTGCACTGTGCCTGGAGCTCAATGGAAAAACACTGCCGGAAGTCCAAGTATGGAACTGGCAGCGGAGAGTCAGACGGGGCATGGTTGACTGGGTAGCAGCATCTGCCAAGTCATTGCCCCTGATACTGACAAGACAGGGCACCTAACAGAAGAAATTTGTGGTAGTAACTGCCAGACAATGGAGAGAACAGGATAAGGCTGATGCCTCATGAGATCAAAGCCTGCAGCGAACTAAGCGAGTCACTTAGAGGACACACTGACAATGATGCTTAGTTTCTAGGTAGTCCAAGGCAAGGCTGATAGTATACAACTCTGCAGTGAATATAAAACACTGCTGTGTGAATTGTGTCAGGTTTTAATGCAATCATCCTCCTCCTCCTCCTCAAGCAGCCATGGGCTATGGAGGTCCAACCAGACCGTGCAATTTAGTTCTCCAAGCAAGTCTATCCTGAGCTACATCTACTGCATCTGGCTACTGCACACCAATTCTAACAAGGTCCTGTTTGACATTGTCTGCCCACCGCATCCTAGGTCTCCCCTTCTTTCTGGAGCCTTTAGGCACACTGTTCATAACCCTATTCACCAATCTACAATTATTCATACGGGCAACATGGCCAAACCAACAGTCTCTCTCTCTGCACAATATGCTGCTCAAAGGAGGTTGCAGACTCCTTTGCCTAACCTCATTATTAGTTACAAAGTTGTACCACCTAATGCCCAAGATACTGTGTAAGCATCTGGAATCAAAAGCATCTAGTTTCCAGTTATCTTGTTTACAAAGTGTCCAAATTTCACTACCATAACTAACCCTAGAAAGAACCAAACTATTATACAGTCTAATTTTAGTCTTTAGGTATATACGCCTGTTTCTCCATACTCTCCATAGATTCTTAAAAGTCCCAGCAGCAATCCCTATTCGTCTGTTAATCTCAAGCCGCACATCAAAAGTATCTGTTACATAGCTCCCAAGATAATTAAACTGTGACACCAGCTCAAGACTGCAACCATTCAGATTAACTGAATCACAGCCTGCCTGACCAATTTTCATCACTTTAGTTTTCTCTGTTTATAACCAAACCTCTCTACTACCAGTTTCACCAACAGCTCGAATGAAAGAGTTCATCTCATTAATATCATTTGCCAAAAGGGCTAAATCATCAGCATAATCAAAATCAGAAATTTTCGTATCTCCAGTCCATTTAAGGCCAAAATCTTTCCCTTTAAGTGAATTTCGCATAACATAATCAATAACCACAGAGAAAAGGAGACAAAATGAACCCTTGTCGAACACCAGAAGTAATGTTAAACCTATTGCTACAAGCCTTACCAACTCTCACACACGACTCAGTGTTATTATAGAGAGCTTTCATTATGTTAACCAACTTGTCTGGTATACAATATGATTTCACAATCAACCACAAATTATGTCAATCAACAGAGTCGAAAGCCTTTTTGAAATCAACAAAGCTAACAACCGAAGGTTTCTAAAACTCTAAACATTTCTCAAGAATCTGCCTAAGTGAAAATATCTGATCCACACATCCCCTACCACTTCTGAATTCACATTGCTCATCACGCAATTGACTGTCAACCAGATTCTTAATTTTATTAAGCACAATCATGGAAAGAACTTTACCTGGAACAGTGAGTAGGCTGATACCCCTATAGTTATCACAAGAACTGCGATCACCTTTTTTGAAAATAGGGATAACAATAGCTCTCGTAAAATCCTTAGGAACCATGCCTTTATCATAAAATATATTCAGAATTTCAGTCATCCAAGTGGTAATCGAAACATTCCCAGCTCTAAGCATTTCCGTAGTAATTTCATCTACCCCTGGGGATTTATGTAGTTTAAGTTTAGAAACAGCCAAAATAACTTCAGATTGTGTTATAGGGCCAACATTAAGGTCACCAATGCATCTATCATCATTGCAAAGAATGGGAGTAAAACTAACCACATTGTTTAGAACATCACTGAAATGCTCAGCCCACCTAGCCATGACAGAATCCTCACCTTCTATAACCTTACCTTGTTTATCCTTCAATCCCTGTATGCCTGTCTGTTTTCTACCACATAAAACATTAATCATCTGGTACAGCTCTCTACTGTAGTGCTGTCTAACTGCTTCCTCAACTTTGTCAGCCAAGCCATCAAGCCAAAGATTCTTATCAGCAGCTAACTGATCTTTTACACATTTATTAAGTTCTCTGTAATGCTTTCTATTAGGACTAGTTGGGTATTGATTAAGGACATTCCTGCAGTTCTTTCTTTCCGAAATAAGTTCAAGTGCCTTATCACTCAGATAATTCTTCCTCTTCTGCTCCTTTTTTCCTAAAAGAGTACTGTTAGTGTCCAAAAAAAGCCTGTTTAAAATGATCCCATTCTTCCTCAACTTCAGTAGTAAGCATACCATGACTGTCATAATGACTAAGTAACCTATCATGGTAAGCTTTGGCTATAACTGGGTCTTTCAGAGCTTCAGTATTAAAAGCAAATATTTTAACCCTAGAACAACACTTTTTAAGTTTAAGTTGCAAGACACTTTTAACAAGGTAATGGTCAGATCCAATTTCAGCTCCCCTATATGACCTGGTATTCCTAACAGAACTAGCCCATTTGTTGTTAATTAATACATAATCAATCATATTCTTATGCAGCCCATCAGGTGAAACTCATGTGTACTTATGTATGTCACAGTGTTTGTAATAAGTGTCAGTTATTCTGAAACCATTGAGTTTACTTACCTGTAGGAGATGTTGCCCATTGCCATTGCAGCTACCAATACCAAAAGCGCTTATCACTCCTCCCCAAAGGTCAGAGTCAGTACCAACTTTGGCATTGAAGTCACTAGAATAAGGGTCCTTTCTTGACAGAATTCGAAATATCCTGAAGTTGTCCATGAAACCTATCCTTCTCATTCTCATCAGCATCCTCAGTGGGGGCATAACAGCAAATAACATTCAGGTCTTTAACGCTTGTCTGAAATTTTGCTGTAAGAAACCTTTCATTAATGCACTCATATCCTAGAAGAGCATCACTAGTGTGTCTGCTGAGAAGCAGACCCACGCCTTGGTGATGCTTATTGTCGTCCCTCCCTGAAAAGAGAAATTTAAGATTATTTTTAAGAATCTGACATTTATCTGTCCATCTGGTTTCTTGCAGGCCAAGAATATCTAAATTATAACGGTGGAATTCTTGTGTGAGGATACCAAGAGAAAACGCTCTGTGCAAAGTCCTCACATTCCAAACTACCTATGGAGAGAAAATGGTTAGTGGGATGTTTAAAGAAACTATGTTTATTGAGAGAGGGAATGTCGACGATATCAAACAGCCCCCTAATCGCAGACATGGGGCAAAGACCTGTTCCCCCACCACTAAAGGCTGAAGCCATCTACACTGGAAGACTTCCTCCAATGTAGAATTTGATGATGCCAATAGAAGCAAAGAGTTCAGGTGCCTGTGATGACCTCTGCTCAGGATTATCCACCAGCTGATAAACATATCCTGTGAATCTATTCATTTGGGCTGTCAACCCACAAACAAACAGAAAACACAGCGGAAGATTTTCTCTCCACAGAAGCCCACCAGTGCAGCAAAATCAGGATCCTTAATCAAGCTCAGAGCCATAATTCTGTTCAGGTTGGTATATATGGTCAGCACCAGGACCCTGTGTGGTTGACCACTCCTCAGCAAGATAGCAAAAAAAAAGTAGTCATAGATGTCCAGATTAGTAGGCCACACTAATCTGGCAGCCCTCCCCTTCCATTCACTTCCACAAGAGGGTATCGCTTTTGAAAGGTACTAACGGTCTGCACCACAAGAAGGCGGGGTCAGTATCGGTAATTGGGTTGGGGATCAGCAATTGCTGGTCCATTGTGCTCCAGGATTGATAATGAGTGGGACATGTACTTCCCACCCATCTTCCGGACTTTATTAAACACAATCTTAGAACTGGTCATGCGGGTGATAGAAGACATATATTTAATCCAAGATTCCCTCTGGTGCCGAACAAAATGGGCTTTCGCCCTGGTGCGTTTGAATGCTTCAAGGTTGGGGGATATCAGATATATCCAAAATACCCCCCCCCCCCCCCCCCCCAAGCCTTGAGAGCTGTGGTGCAGTCAGGATTCCACTATGGTTTTGGAAACCAGGGAAACTGAGTCAAAGTCTGAGGAGTAGTAGAAGCAGCTGCCTGGACAAAGCAGTCCATCAGCTCCACCACTGCTACATTGATTGGCTCCTGGCTGACAGAGTGGTCATTGAGCTCAGAAAGGATCTTGAAGCCACTCCAATCAGTCCAATCAAACCTCCACCAGAACATTTGTGAAGGGCTGCAAGGTCACCCACAAGAGATGGTGCACACCACAGGGAGGTGAACACTTTCATATGGATTATCCTTGACCTCCCACGCAAAGAGTGAAAGGATCGAGGAGGAGGAGCAGATGGTCAGATCAATGGCAGCGAATGCAAACTGTACGTGCTGCAGATTTTTTACAGCCATATTTGAATTCCAATTGAGCACCCCAAAATTAGTTTAAAACATCCTATTTGACCAATGTTATAAAAGAAAGTTTCAATTGTTCTCTAGTGTTATTTTGTTCAGAATTACGAATGACTTTTGATGTCAATAACATTTATGAGTAAATTTCTGGGACACTTTAGCAAGGGCAATTTGAATGAACAAGATAAATTATATTATTGATTATTTTGCTTTTACACATTTTTCTTTTCTTTTAATCACCTTCAATGTGGCTCCAACCCAAAAGGTATAACAGGTATCTGAAGGCTTATTAGGACGGCCTTGAAATCCTTCCTGTTGACGAAATAGGCACCAGCGACGCAGTCGCTCTATCTGTTGGACTGTGAAGGTAGAATCAAGTTTTCCCATGAGATATATGGATGCTACTGCACAAAAAGTTGAGCCTCCTGAAAAAATAAATGTTAAAATATTAATTATCAACTGCAAACATGAAGTGTTACAACAGGTGGATGAAAGTTTTAAAAAAATATTCTTCTGGTGGTTACATTTTTGTTGCCACATTTGGCTGCAATTAAATTCCTCCTGTTTTGTCTAGTTACCCAATTCAACTTTACTTTATCATAATTTTGATGCCTTTTCATCTATTAACTCTTTTCATGCCAGAGCAGTATTCATCAGTTTCATCTTTCGAATCCTAGTGACCAGGGAAGTATACATTGCTACCATAGTACAACATTGTACATTTTTTCTCAAATAGAAATCAGTATTTTAATTGTTTGTAATCAAATATCGAAAATAACATTTAAATCTATGACATATTTTAAATATTAATTCTGTTTGAAAAAAAATATGATCAAGTTTAAAAATTAATCTTTGGGCCTGTAGTATTTGTATGTACATATTCAGTCACTGTAACTAGCATCAAGTAGTGACACTTTAGTTTATGCCATTATTCTGACATACCATACGTAGATTACTGATTGGTTGTGATTTCTGGGATTCTGGCCTACTTATCACTCTAGCAGAGTTGTAATGCTTTCTAAACACTTAATGTAAGATATTGATTTTATTACTACTAGAAATTGCATCATCTGGAACTACACAAATTGCTTTCAGTCAATAGTTTAACAAACTTTTAATTTTCAAGACTATTTTTATGATAAAGGCATTGTTTCTAAGGATTTTACCAGAGCTATTATTAAACTGATTTCTAAAACATATGATTGCAGTTTTTGTGATAACAATAGGGCTATCAACCTATTTTCTGTTCCAAGTTTTTTTCATGATTGTGCTAAATACTTAACCATGCCACAACCTAATAAAAACCAGGGTCATGAAGCCTGCATATACTGCCATGAACCATAAAAATCAATCTTTAGTCATCATCATCGTTGTTGTTGTCGTCGTCGTCGCCGCCGCCGTCATCAAGCAGCCATGGGCTACGGAGGTCCAACCACACCGTGCAATTTAGTTCTCCAAGCAAGCCTATCCTGAGCCACATCTACTGCATCTGGCCACTGCACATCAATTCTAACAAGGTCCTGTTTGACATTGTCTGCCCACTGCATCCTAGGTCTTCCTTTCTTTCTGAGGCCCTTAGGCACACTGTTCATAACCCTATTCGACAATCTATAATTATTCATACGGGCAACATGGCCAAACCAACGGAGTCTCTCTCTCTGCACAATATGCTGCTTAAAGGGGTTGCAAACTCCTTTAACTAACCTCATCATTAGTTACAAAGTTGAACCACCTAATGCCCAAGATACTGCATAAGCATCTAGAATCAAAAGCATCTAGTTTCCTGTTATCTTGTTTACAAAGTGTCCAAATTTCACTACCATAACCTAGAAACCCTAGAAAGAACCAAACTATTATAGTCTAATTTTAGTCTTTAGGTGTATACGCCTATGTGATGTTGCTTCTTCGTTTGTCGGTCTATTGGGACCACTTAGGAACGTCCCCTCAGTTCGATCGCAATATGCGACGGGTGAAAGAGTCTTTCGGAACAAAAATCAAAGATTTCATCACAATTGCAGGGACTCAATACTGAGGCTCCTCCCCAATAATAAATTGGTTCAACTTCAGCCTTTACTTTAAAATAACAAATATTTATTGAACCTTCCAAACATGCTTGATGGACAAGGACATATGCTCAATTACATAGATTACAACAATAGCTTACTATGCCTGTTCAGCTGCATTCACAGAGCCCAATGCCATTATTACCAGTCGGCATTTACCAGCTTTACAATTTTATGTCTGCACACGGTCGCTCCTCCACTGGCTCTCCCTTCTCGTCGTTGCCAAACCCTTTTTTCCTTTCGCTCTCTGCTCTGGCCATCTGGTAAGGCCGTTAGCCCTAAGGGACCCGGGTCACTTGTCAGCGGACGCTAGCCATTCCCTGGGCACTGCTACTGCAATTAACTTTCCAGATGCCTCACTGATAACTGTCTTTGACGAAGGTATGCCGTACTGGCGGTGTTCATTCGTTCACAGGTGACATCCCAGGTGAAAGGCTATGCACACCTTTCGTGACTACCTAGATATCACCTTCCCGTACGTACCCTCTGACTCTATATAGGCTGAAAGTCGTCGACATTGGCGTCGGCCTGACCCATTGTTATCTCCAATTGCCATGTTCGCTCCCTCCCCTGCATAATTTTGATCATCGTAGACATCGAGTCTGACAGATTGCTGCACATGTTTGGGCTGGGAGATAGGATGGCGCTGATTGGACGGTCTCCATGGAGCATACATTTCCCTCTTTCTAACTGGAATTTCTCCAATTCTTTCATAGTAGCTTCCTCTATTGGCCCACGGCTCGTGGATTTTCCTCCTGGGGTTACCAGTTACAGGCCTTCTTTCCTTCTTTCTAATTAACTTACCATATGCTTCCACACTCAGAAGTACCTCCTTCTGCAGATTTGCTACTACTGCGCATAGCACTTTAATTTCTCTGCCACTCCCAGTGCTATTGTCTGAGCCATCAGTCAAACCTAAAGGCAGCTCTTTTACCTCTGCCCTTTTGGCATCACCAAACGGTCCATGCAACAACAGATGGTCTTTTACCGGGTGCTTTTCTTCGTTCAGCATACCCTTTCTGATTACTGTCAGGTCTGCCCCGAATCCACGACTGCTCTAGCTGTCTGGTCGCCACATCTGATTCGAACCTCTTCATAATCTACTGGGATACGTATCTCTCCCTGTCCCATTACTCGACTGCTTGGATTTGGCTTCGAATGTGTCGTAACCCTTCCTATTGTTGCCTCACAAACATCTTCAGAATTCTGCTCCGAGGTGCTAACTTGGTACACCTGAGTTCGGCTCCCACGGTCCCCAGTTCTCACTGGGCAATCTCTCATCAAATGTTCATCGGATCTACATTTATGGCACCTCCTTACCTTTGGGACATTTCTATATTCAGCTAAATTAACTGCCGGTTGATACCTTCTGCTCGAATAACTTCTCTCTGAGTCTATTCTCTGCTGGGGGGAAACAACACGTTCTGCATATTGTCTATGCCTTACCTCTTTAAAAGTTAGGACCTCTTCCATTCCGTTTACACTGGCTAGATGGATTTCTGCCCATGTGGCTATTTCATCTGCTTTTGCCCATGACTCCGCCTCTTTCTGTACTACGTAAGCATGAGTGTCTTGAGGAAGGCTATCACGTAACTTATCCGACACTATCAGGTCCATAAGCTCCTCAAATTTTGTCACCTTCCTACTGCGGACGTAGTAATCCCAGCTATTCCTGAGCCTCGAGGCGAATTGATTATATGACTCATTTGGTTCTTTCGTGATAATTTCAAACTTTCTCTTGTACGCAGAGGGAGTGAGCTTAAACTCTTTTAATACGGCCTCTTTAACTTTCTAATAATTAGCAAAATCCTCTGCACTTAATTTTCGAAAAACATGATTTGCATATTTACCGTCTAAAAAAGAAATGATGACTTTGCCTTGAAACTCCTCTGGTACTTCATATATCTTAAAACCCCTTTCCGCTGTCTCAAAGAGATTTATCACCTCTTCTGGGTTTTTAGGGCTTCCAGCTAACATATTTCACAATAATTTTATATAATTAGCCAGCCGCGCATCTGCTGGATTACTAGAAACTGCCACTGTTCGCACATCACCCCTCTCCTCGTTTGCAGTTCCAGCATTCTATACTCATGCTCTCTCTCCTTTTCCCTTTCTCGTTCTGCTGCATCTCTCTCTTCCCTTCTCAGCTGCATCTCTAACCTCATCCTCTCTAATTCAAAATCATCTCCAATCCTTTCTTTAGCTCTCTGCTTTCTGTTCCCGCTCCGCAGCATATCCGCATCGTTGTCATTGCCATAATCCCTCAACCCTCTCATGTCTTCCGCAGCATCAGACTCTCTGTCTATTGTCACCTCCTCACTTCCCCGGTCACTCCCTGAGCACCACCCTGCGCGCTATCCCTTTCTGTGTCTGTGTAGCCTCGCCTTAACTCATCCCTTTCCCTATCGCGACTGCTCCTAAGCTCCATTTTAGCTCGTACAGGCCTCTGCCTTATCTAACTACTCACCCCTAGAGTAAGAGGATACTTACCTCCGATGTGATGACAGGAACGAACTGCCTCGTCAGTCTGCCACCTGAAGCACACAGTCGGAACACTCTTGGCAGTATCAGCCTTGCGTTGGTCAGTTCCAAGTGGATGTTGAACTTTTCCGTCACCTTCACAGCTTTTTCCACAGTTCGAACGTGATACACGACTCTTCAGGTACCCTCACAGCTATTCTATCGCCTGAAGCAACCGCAGGACATTCCTGGCAGTATCAGCCTTGTTCTGGTCAGCTCACAATGGATGTCGGAACTCTTCCGTCACCTTCGCCGCTACTTTCACCTCTGTTGCATACTGGCGGCTGTGCCACTTTGTGATGTTGCTTCTTCGTTTGTCGGTCTATTGGGACCACTTAGGAACGTCCCCCTTGGTTTGATCGCAATACGCGACGGGAGAAAGTCTTTCGGAACAAAAATCAAAGATTTCATCACAATTGCAGGGGACTCAATACTGAGGCTCCTCCCCAATAAATTGGTTCAACTTCAGCCTTTACTTTAAAATAACAAATATTTATTGAACCTTCCAAACATGCTTGATGGACAAGGACATATGCTCAATTACATAGATTACAACAACAGCTTACTATGCCTGTTCAGCTGCATTCACAGAGCCCAATGCCGTTATTACCAGTCGGCATTTACCAGCTTTACAATTTTATGTCTGCACGCGGTCGCTCTGCCACTGGCTCTCCCTTCTCGTCATTGCCAAACCCTTTTTTCCTTTCGCTCTCTGCTCTGGCCATCTGGCAAGACCGTTAGCCCTAAGGGACCGGGGTCACTTGTCAGCGGACGCTAGCCGTTCCCCGGACAATGCTACTGCAATTAACTTTCCAGATGCCGGGACAGAGGGCCTCCCACGTAGCATATGCCTATTTTGGTGAAATCCAAAATAATATACAAAGCATGAACAAAAAAAATATCTAAAAAGGCCTCTAGCCTGACAGCCTATTTCTCCACACTCTAAAGAGATTCTTAAAAGTCAAGGCAGCAATCCCTATTCGTCTGTTAATCTCATGCCACACATCACCATTATCTGTTACATAGCTCCCAAGATAATTAAAGTGTGACACCTGCTCAAGACTGCAACCATTCAGATTAACTAAATCACAGCCTGCCTGACCAATTTTCATCACTTTAGTTTTCTCTCTGTTTATAACCAAACCTACTCTACTACCAGTCTCATCAACAGCTCGAATGAAAGAGTTCATCTCATCAACATCATTTGCCAAAAGGGCTAAATCATCAGCATAATCTAAATCAGAAATTTTCGTATCTCCAGTCCATTTAAGGCCAAAATCTTTCCCTTGAAGTGAATTTCGCATAACATAATCAATAACCAAGCTAAAGAGAAAAGGAGACAAAATGCACCTTTGTCGAACACCAGAAGTAATGCTAAACCAATTGCTACAAGCCTTACCAACTCTCACACACGACTCAGTGTTATTATAGAGAGCTTTCATTATGTTAACTAACTTGTCTGGTATACCATATGATCTCACAATCAACCACAAATTATGACGATCAACAGAGTCGAAAGCCATTTTGAAATCAACAAAGCTAGCAACCAAAGGTTTCTGAAACTCTAAACATTTCTCAAGAATCTGCCTAAGAGAAAATATCTGATCCACACATCCCTTACCACTTCTGAATCCACATTGCTCATCACGCAATTGACTGTCAACCAGATTCTTAATTCTATTAAACACAATCATGGAAAGAACTTTACCTGGAACAGAGACTAGGCTTATACCCCTATAGTTATCACAAGAACTGTGATCACCTTTTCTGAAAATAGGGATAACAATAGCTCTGGTAAAATCCTTAGGAACCATGCCTTTATCATAAAATATATTCAGAATTTCAGTCATCCAAGTGGTAACCGAAACACTTCCAGCTCTAAGCATTTCTATAGTAATTTCACCTACCCCTGGGGATTTATGTAGTTTAAGTTTAGAAACAGCCACAATAACTTCAGATTGTGTTATAGGGCCAACATTAAAGACACCAATGCATCTATCATCATTGCAAACAATGGGAATAGAACTAACCGCATTGTTTAGAATATAACTGAAATGCTCAGCACACCTAGCCATGACAGAATCCTCACCTTCTATAACCTTACCTTGTTTATTCTTCAATCCCTGTATACCTGTCCGTTTTCTACCACACAAAACATTAACTCTCTGGTACAACTCTCTGCTGTTGTGCTGTCTAACTGCTTCCTCGTCTTTGTCAGCCAAACCATCAAGCCAAAGATTCTTATCAGCAGCTAACTGATCTTTTACACGTTTATTAAGTTCTCTATAATGCTTTCTATTATGACTAGTAGGGTATTGATTAAGGACATTCCTGCAGTTCTTTCTTTCCGAAATAAGTTCAAGTGCCTTATCACTCAGATAATTCTTCCTCTTCTGCTCCTTTTTTCCTAAAAGAGTACTGTTAGTGTCCAAAAAAAGCCTGTTTAAAATGATCCCATTCTTCCTCAACTTCAGTAGTAAGCATACCATGACTGTCATAATGACTAAGTAACCTATCATGGTAAGCTTTGGCTATAACTGGGTCTTTCAGAGCTTCAGTATTAAAAGCAAATATTTTAACCCTAGCACAACACTTTTTAAGTTTAAGTTGCAAGACACTTTTAACAAGGTAATGGTCAGATTCAAATTCAGCTCCCCTATATGACGTGGTATTCCTAACAGAACTAGCCCATTTGCTGTTAATTAATATATAATCAATCATATTCTTATGCAGCCCATCAGGTGAAACCCATGTGTACTTATGTATGTCACAGTGTTTGTAATAAGTGTCAGTTATTCTGAAACCATTGAGTTTACTTACGTGTAGATGTTACCCATTGCCATTGCAGCTACCAATACCAAAAGAGCTTATCACCCCTCCCCAAAGGTCAGAGTCAGTACCAACTTTGGCATTGAAGTCACCTATAATAAGGGTCTTCCTTGACAGAATTCAAAATATCCCGAAGTTGTCCATAAAACCTATCCTTCTCATCCTCATCAGCATCCTCAGTGGGGGCATAATAGCAAATAACATTCAGGTCTTTAACGCTTGTCTGAAATTTTGCTGTAAGAAACCTTTCATTAATGCACTCATATCCTAGAAGAGCATGACTAGCGTGTCTGCTGAGAAGCAGACCCACGCCTTGGTGATGCTTATTGTCGTCCCTCCCTGAAAAGAGAAATTTAAGATTATTTTTCAGAATCTGACCTTTATCTGTCCATCTGTTCTCTTGCAAGCCGAGAATATCTAAATTATAATAGTGGAATTCTTGTGTGAGGACATCAAGAGAAAAGCTCTGTGCAGAGTCCTCACATTCCAACTACCTATGGAGAGAAAATGGTTAGTGGGATGTTTAAAGAAACTATGTTTATTGAGAGAGGGAATGCCGACAATATCAAACAGCCCCCTAATCGCATACATGGGGCAAAGACCAGTTCCCCCACCACTAAAGGCTGAAACCATCTACACTGGAAGACTTCCTCCAATGTAGAAATTGACGATGCCAATAGAAGCAAAGAGTTCAGGTGCCTGCGATGACTTATGCTCTGGATTATCCACCAGGTGATAAACATATCTTGTGAATCTATTCACTTGGGCTGTCAACCGACAAAGAGAAAATGCAGCAGAACATGTTCCCTCCACAGAAGCCCACCAGTGCAGCAAAATCAGGATCCATAATCAAGCTCAGAGCCACATATCTGTCCAGTCCAGTGGGTTTATATGGTCAGCACCAGGACCCTGTGTGATTGACCACTCCTCAGCAGGGTAGAAAAAAAAGAAAAGTAGCCATAGTTGTCTAGATCAGTAGGACACACTAATCTGGCAGCCCTCCCCTTCCGTTCACTTACACAAAAAAGTATCTCTTTTGAAAGGTACTAATGGTCTGCACCTCGTGAAGGTCGGGGTCGGACATTAGGTGCTAGGCCTGTCCGGTTCTATGCATCATCACAGGGGATTGGTGCATAGCTCTCCTTCCAGTGACTACCTAGCTACCATACCATAAAAAAAAACTAAAAATTAAAAATGTTAAAGTTTGAACATTTTCATTTCTATATATCTATATACATAAAATAGACATTTCAGAGCTCCTAAGAAGTAATATTTTTTTTCAATTTGTCCCTCAACTTTATGTTTCAGAAAATAAAAGCCCATTCTTTTGCTCAATACCACAGCCCAAATGTCACCTCTGCTGTAGATCTGTTCTATCTTCAAAACAGTCCTCCACTAGCTGGCTGAGGATCCAGCAAGTTAACCAAGTTATTTTGCGAACATCCTGCCATCTATTTCACAATAAAATGATGTGAGATGCTAAAGAAACACTTTTGTTATTGGAGGTTTTCAGTGAATTGCACAAAAATAGTCATATACATTTTTGCATCTTTTAGTATACTTTATAATTAAAAACTATTTTAGCGTTCCTTATCTTTTTTTAAATTTTTGTCATTTTCTTAATCCCAATTTAATGTTCTTTGTTTTGATATCTAACATGACCTATTTCTGTTCATTTCTTATTTTTTAAATTCTAAAGTTGACTTGTTTTATTGACTGCTCACAGCTCATGAAAAGTCGGGACTTTTCTCACAGTATGGTACAGAGAAAAAAAATTATAAAAAGAGGGTAATTTTCCTGTTTGAAGTTTTTTTTTATTCAGAAATAAATAGCCTTTGCATCAATCCCCTGTGATGCAGACCGTTAGTATCTTTCAAAAGAGATACTCTCTTGTGGAAGTGAACAGAAGGGGAGGGCTACCAGATTAGTGTGGCCTACTAATCTGGACATCTATAGCTACTTTTCTTTTTTTTTCTACCCTGCTGAGGAATGGTCAACCACACAGGGTCCTGGTGCTGACCATATATACCAACCTGAACAGAATTATGGCTCTGAGCTTGATTATGGATCCTGATTTTGCTGCATTGGTGGGCTTCTGTGGAGGGAAAAGGTTCTGCTGCATTTTCTCTTTGTCGGTTGACAGCCCAAGTGAATAGATTCACAGGATATGTTTATCACCTGGTGGATAATCCAGAGCAGAAGTCATTGCAGGCACCTGAACTCTTTGCTTCTATTGGCATCATCAAATTCTACATTGGAGGAAGTCTTCCAGTGTAGATGGCTTCAGCCTTTAGTGGTGGGGGAACAGGTCTTTGCCCCATGTCTGCGATTAGGGGGCTGTTTGATATCGTTGACGTTCCCTCTCTCAATAAACATAGTTTCTTTAAACATTCCACTAACCATTTTCTCTCCATAGGTAGTTGGAATGCGAGGACTCTGCACAGAGCATTTTCTCTTGGTATCCTCACACAAGAATTCCACCGTTATAATTTAGATATTCTTGGCCTGCAAGAAACCAGATGGACAGATAAAGGTCAGATTCTTAAAAATAATCTTAAATTTCTCTTTTCAGGGAGGGACGACAATAAGCATCACCAAGGCGTGGGTCTGCTCCTCAGCAGACACGCTAGTGATGCTCTTCTAGGATATGAGTGCATTAATGAAAGGTTTCTTACAGCAAAATTTCAGACAAGCGTTAAAGACCTGAATGTTATTTGCTGTTATGCCCCCACTGAGGATGCTGATGAGGATGAGAAGGATAGGTTTTATGGACAACTTCGGGATATTTTGAATTCTGTCAAGAAAGACCCTTATTATAGGTGACTTCAATGCCAAAGTTGGTACTGACTCTGACCTTTGGGGAGGGGTGATAAGCTCTTTTGGTATTGGTAGCTGCAATGGGTAACATCTCCTACACGTAAGTAAACTCAATGGTTTCAGAATAACTGACACTTATTACAAACACTGTGACATACATAAGTACACATGGGTTTCACCTGATGGGCTGCATAAGAATATGATTGATTATATATTAATTAACAGCAAATGGGCTAGTTCTGTTAGGAATACCACGTCATATAGGGGAGCTGAATTTGGATCTGACCATTACCTTGTTAAAAGTGTCTTGCAACTTAAACTTAAAAAGTGTTGTGCTAGGGTTAAAATATTTGCTTTTAATACTGAAGCTCTGAAAGACCCAGTTATAGCCAAAGCTTACCATGATAGGTTACTTAGTCATTATGACAGTCATGGTATGCTTACTACTGAAGTTGAGGAAGAATGGGATCATTTTAAACAGGCTTTTTTTGGACACTAACAGTACTCTTTTAGGAAAAAAGGAGCAGAAGAGACAGAATTATCTGAGTGATAAGGCACTTGAGCTTATTTCGGAAAGAAAGAACTGCAGGAATGTCCTTAATCAATACCCTACTAGTCCTAATAGAAAGCATTACAGAGAACTTAATAAACGTGTAAAAGATCAGTTAGCTGTTGATAAGAATCTTTGGATTGATGGCTTGGCTGACAAAGCTGAGGAAGCAGTTAGACAGCACCACAGCAGAGCTGTACCAGATAGTTAATGTTTTATGTGGTAGAAAACAGACAGGCATACAGGGACTGAAGGATAAGGTAAGGTTATAGAAGGTGAGGATTCTGTCATGGCCAGGTGGGCTGAGCATTTCAGTGATATTCTAAACAATGTGGTTAGTTCTATTCCCATTGTTTGCAATGATGATAGATGCATTGGTGGCTTTAATGTTGGCCCTATAACACAATCTGAAGTTATTTTGGCTGTTTCTGAACTTAAACTACATAAATCCCCAGGGGTGGATGAAATTACTATGGAAATGCTTAGAGCTGGGAATGTTTCGGTTACCACTTGGATGACTGAAATTCTAAATATCTTTTATGGTAAAGGCATGGTTCCTAAGGATTTTACCAGAGCTATTGTTATCCCTATTTTCAAAAAAGGTGATCGCAGTTCTTGTGATAACTATAGGGGTATCAGCCTACTCTCTGTTCCAGGTAAAGTTCTTTGCATGATTGTATGCAATTGACTGTCAACCAGATTCTAAAAAAAAACATACACTGACGATGTTGCGTAGCTGCCACGTAGGCCAAGGCGAAACCCTTTTTCAGGCCAGGCATGGTAAGGGTTAATGGAATTAAGAATCTGGTTGATGGACAATTGCATGATGAGCAGTGTTGACTAAGAAGTGGTAGAGGATGTACTGATCAATTTTTTTCACTTAGGCAGATCCTTGAGAAATGTTTAGTTTCAGAAACCTGTGGTTACTAGCTTTGTAGATTTCAAAAAGGCATTTGTACTCTGTTGACTTTCATAATTTGTGGTTGACTATGAGATCTTATGGCATGCCATACAAGTTAGTGAACAATATCCTAAGAACAGTACCGCCAAAACATTGGGGGGGGGGGGGTCTCTTATAAACAGTTCAATATAAATTTAAAAACTTACAATTAAAAATTCTTACAGGGGGGAAAGACAGTAAAACACAAGCAGTATTGAGGGAGGGGTTAGAAACCTTGGGGATATTGCCCTCCCACAGGAGGGCTGATTTCATTGCCAAAGTTACTTTTTTTTCATTTGCTTCCATATCCAAGACCATTAATTTTCAGGAAACAATACAAAATCAAAGTTTTTTGACTGGAAAATGGAGAAATAATAAAAGAAAAATTATATATACATAATCTAATGTGACATTAAATAAAATATCCACAGCAAGTTGTAAGCCAGCCAACCAATGTAGCATAACTCTGAAAAATTGACAATTTATGGAAATAAAGTAAATCTACAGAAATGAAAACTAAGGTTTAATTATAAAAATGTTAATAAAATACTAACTTTACAAAGGGAGATGTTATGCACTGTGTAGGGAGGAAGTATTTGAACTTAAATCAACCATGTAAACAATCTATGCAGCCACTTAAATACTCAGTCACATGTGTGAGCCACCTGTGTCTTTCTCTATTGTGATCTTGTTCCTGCTGCAGCCAGTCTCAAATAACAAGTTCTGGCTAAAAATACTCTCCTTTTAGTTATAGTTTCAATTTCAATAGCAGGAACAAAACATAGGATGTTGGGATAAATGATATGGTAAAAATAATTCTAGGAATACTAAAATAGGTTTAAGACAGAAAAGAGTGTAAAATGAACAGAAACAAAAAAAAAAGGTATGTACTTCATAATTACTTCCAAAATCTTCCATTTTTAAAAATAGCAGTTTTAAGCAAATTTTCAGGAGATTTTCAAAACTTTATGGAAGAATTTGTTGATGATAGTTCAAATCAAATTTGTGAACTTAAATCAGGGTGCTGCTTCAACAGAGAGTAATGTTAACAAACAAATCAACAATCAAGTCTTGACATCTTGGAAATGCTCTGACCCAGTCACCTGGCCATTACAATTTGGCCTTTTCCAAACTCACTTAAGTCTGCTGCCTTTCCCATCTGAACAACAAGAATAACACTGATTAACAGAGCTCAGTATCAGGTGTTATTTATACCATTTCATGACCTTCACAAGCACTGTCGTTTACCTGCAATTGCTTTGATTTGCATAAAGATGAACTGGTCATAACGTTTTGGCTCTTTGGTGTATGTAAGAAATTTTCAAATTAAAAATTTAAAAAAAATCAAAGTTTCATGTGTTGTACTAAAAACTGATATAGGCACCATTAGTCTATCATTTTGGATTTTGTCAACCTTGTATACAAGATATGGGTCCTGAATCTGGAAGGGTTAAGGAATCTCACAGTTGAAAAACTTAAAAAAATCTAATGGGAACTGGGACTATTGGGAATGACACTGAAAAAAGGAATGAAATAGGAAATAATTATCCTAAAATTTTTTGAATTTACCTTCTATAAATTTAAACACTAAACAAGAAGAAATTCTAAATTTGGAGGCAACATTTGCTTTTGAAACTCCTCTACCTCCCTAACATATTGTGGTACCTCAGTTGGAGCAGGATAAGTGGTAAGTTTCGACAATAGAAAAAGATAAGTTGTGTTTAAAATATTTGCTTTAATGAGCTAAGTTCTATATATCTATTAATAAAAATCATGCACAAGATGGTAAAATACTAACAAATTTAAAAGATAATTCAAATATTAAGATAATTCTAGCCAATAAGACTGATAAGACTGCATTAATTGATAAATATGAATATGATAAAAAAAAATGAAAGAAAACACATTTTTAAAAACTTTACACAACCTTAAGAAGTTAAAAAAAATGATCCTCAGTTACCAAAGGAGTTGATGAATACATCAATGTATATGTGATTTCACAGCTCTTTGTAAAAATAAAATTACATAAACCTGGATATCCATTTAGACTTAGTTTCTAAGAGGAAATAGACTATGTATATTTAGAAAGAGCACCTTATGATTTTTTTTTTACCTCCTACTTTGAAATTATACATATACAGTAAAATCTCCTTTACAGGCCTTGCACGAAATAGAGGACTGTCTATCGCTGGATACAACTATACATTCATTAGACAGAATATCACTATATCCTAACACTCCTGTGTTGAATGTAGTGATGGGTTTAAAATCGACGTGATTGAAAGTGTAAAAAAAAAACAGTGCCTCATAGTACTATAATGTTCATGGCCCAATGGACCTTGCCACAAAATTTAATTGTTTTAAGGTTGGCAGTCGGACATGGGTCCAGATTGAAGGGGTTGCCTTCATCTGGCCTCATGACCGGCATGGTAATGTGCCATGTTGAAAGTCAAGCATTGACAATATGTAATTATCAGCCATGTTTCTGTATCAGATATATAGATGATATTCTAATTTTTTGGATATATCGTTTAACCAAATTACAACAATTAATAGAATGTTTTAATACTGTTTTACTAACCACTAAAATTCACTCTTGAGGGGGGGCTCAGTTGGTAGGGTGCTAGGCTCGTAATCTACAGTTCCTAGGTTCAAGTCTCACATGGGACAACATTGAGATTTATCTCCACAAAACTTCCCAGCTTGCCCTTGGTTATTAGGGAACATCAATAGGTTTGGAAAAGGCACATTGTCGGATGGGACAGTACGCCATGGCTCTGTGTGCAGGAGAGCAATACCCTGTACACATTAAAGAACACAATGGATGGTCTTAACAGAAGGATACCAAGTCTCCCAACAGCTGTCCAGTGGGTCCCCTTTCCCCAACCTTCTCTGAGCCTTTAGGGTCCTTGTGACTTGCCAATTTTGCCCATTGTGAGCAAAAAAAGTGCTGCTCAGAACTAAAACTAACCCACCCATGAAGGAGAACTGAATGGAAGATTGCCTTATTTGGACATCTTAATTGAAAAGAATAAAATGGCATTTCAACAACAGTTTATAGAAAGCCAACCTATATTGCTAATATACATGCTCAACATAGAAAATGCCACACCAAGAAGGAAAGCATGAAATGAGATTAAACTTACCACAGATGCAGATAAGTAGGTGGGATAGAAGTGATTTAATTTCTGAGGGATTATATGAATGTGATGGGCGAGGAGATAGTATAATGTGGCCTGACTCAGTAGGTCATATGACTGCCATGCTGTGCTATACATTTGGCAGCAAGGCATGGCATCGAGTGGAAAAGTCCCCAGATGGTGTTTTGAGTATTGCAGACCATGTGTCGTTGACCTGTGTCCATAATTCATCAGCATTGCGAGGGGTCTTGCAGAGGCATGAAGTTGTCTGCCAATGATGTTCCACATGTCCTCTATTGGGAAGAAGTCTGGGAATTGGGCTGACCAAGGTAGAAACTGGACACCTTATAGGCACTGTCAGCTGATGTTGGCAGTACAGACAGGCATTATGTTGAAATTGGGCATCAGGAATACCACAGAGATATGGTAACAAAACGAGCTGCAGCACCTCATCAGCATATTGTTGTGCTGTCATTGTATTCACTATGTGTACGAGTGGAGATCTCAACAACGGTGATAAACTGTTTAACATGGAGAGAACAAGAAATGCACTACTATCCCTCCAATATCAGAGAAAGGGATACTTATAGAGATGGTGTGCTGGTATAGGATGGCATAAACAGCAATGGATGTACTCCTCTTCATGTGTTTGATGGAGACTTTGTAACTGCTAAGAAGTACAGAGAAGGATCCTTGAAACCTATGCATGACTTCATAGATATACAGTTAGTGCTGATTTCCTATTTATGGATGATAAAGTCTGCATAAAGCTAACTTGGTGCAGGAGTACTTAGAAACAGAAGGTATCCAACAAATGGCTTGGCCAGTATAGTTACCAGACCTAAAACCTATTAAACATGTATGTGATGCCATAGCTAAATGTTTTTCAAACCATCAGCCACCTGCTTGGTCACTCCACAAAGTAAAGCTAGCTATTGTGGAAGAATGAGAATTGTATTACTGTTATTGTAATACATTCATTTCTGACTTGAGAGTTATTGTTCTCTACACATTTCCTCATTATAGTAAAATACATTTCTGGGCAAATTTTAATTTAATTATATCATCCAATAAAAAGATTTGTTACTCTTACTTTAATTTTTGTCAAAGAGTTTATATAAAAATCTAATGCACCACTGCATGAAGAATCAAAAACTTTTTACTGTTATGATGCTTACCATGAGCTTCTAATCCTGGCCCCTGAGCTATAGCTCCTTCATAGGTCTGAAAGTAAATGAAATGAAAATGGATTTTCCTTTTAAAGATGAACCTGTGTGTATGTTTACAACTGTAACAAATTTAAAACCTTCCACCACAATAATTAATAGAATAGCATGCTTTAAATACATTATGTATAACACATTACCAATGCACACTTGAAGAAGTGGCCACATGTTTGCCATGAAACATATAGTAAGACCAGCATCAGAGCAATAGTGGTCAAATAACCTGATGAAAAACCATGATGAATTACCTCTAACAAAAAATAGGAAATTTGGGCCAGCTGCCTTCTAAATCCTAGTACCTCCAACCAAGCTGATATCAGATCCAAGTTCAAATCTTGGACAAAAGGCCAGTGTCCCATAAAAATTCTAACAACCACCAAATGGGAGAGGGTTTTCCATTTTGATGTCCTAGAATACTAAGTGTGAGTCAATCAACTGTTTCAAGTTCCATTTTCTCCATAAGCGAAGTGTGATGAAAGGGGTATCGTGACATACCAGTTTGGTTGAGGAGATTTTTCGACATATTTGTTCAACTATCATGGGGAAGACATCATTCTGAATTTAACGTTGATTAATTTTAGAGGAAAAATTATCGAGCCAGGTGGGATATGAACCCACAACCCCCTGATAAAATGTCACACCTGACATGTTAATCAAAAGGTTGTGGGTTCATATCTCACCCGGCTCAAGACAAATTTTACTCTAAAATTGATCGATGTTAAATTCAGAGTGATATATTCCATGATAGTTGAACAAATAAGTCGAAAAATCTCTTCAATTTAATCAATTGTATACTCAGAATATACTTGCCATCTTTATGGTGTACTTGTCATTGCTTCTTGAGGCTGAGAGCACCTGGGACAATACCTTCGTGAGACACAGAGAATTGAGTACTGTTGGTAAAAAGTTCATAGCATCAATTAGAGGAAATCTTGATCAGTGGTCAGAGCACCTGACATGTTATTATGGAGTTGTGTGTTCATATCCCATCTGGCTCAAGACAATTTTTCTTCTAAAATTGATCGACGTTAAATTCAGAGTGATATCTTCCATGATCGGTTTGGTTGTTTGAGGTTTTATGGTGAAGCAGCTACTAAGGCTATAATGCACCAAACAAGATAAAAAGAGTGTAAAAGTAAATTAACCTGCAACCAAAGTTAAATCAAAAGACAAAAATAAACACATGCTAACAGTAAAACAATGATAGTAAAAGACAAAAATTAACAATGGGTGTCAAGACCTAGGTAAACAGCAATAACAAGTGTAAAACAGAAAATGCAAATGTAAAATATTAAAGACAAGTATAATACTTAAGTTTAAAAATGGGAAAACAAGTGGTAGCCCTCACATTCCAAAGATATAGAACAACAATCATTTTTGCATTTCCCCTTTTTGAAAGGGGGGGGGGAGATAAAAATTTTTATAGCCCATGATACTCCCTAGATTACAAGTTTTCATTTAACACATAACCTATTCTTTCAGCCCTTGTGTTTCAAAGATATAGAGGAATAATTGTTTCATATTTCCTTTTTTTTTGGGGGGGGGGGGGGGAGAAAGCGAGGAGGTCAATTTTTTTATAGCCTATGACACTCCCCACCTTAAAAACCTACATTTGACACATATATCATTAAGTTTGCCTGTCACGTTCAAAAGATGTGGTGGAACAATTGCTTTGACAAACCAACAAAGGATAGGCAAAAAGAAAAATAAATTAAAATGTGTATCAATGCAAGCACACAGATTCACTGTCCACTAGAAGAAAAGAATGTGTAATAAATACATGATCAATGTGGAGTCAAGCAAGTACAACTTCTTTCTCACGATTCCTGCAAAGATGCCTGATATGGTTTGACAACAGGCTTGATCACAATGAGTTTGTTATTAATCTGTTCTGACCAAGATCTTTGACATTTTACCCAGAGCTTCATGGTAAAACATTGCTGGAACACCAGATATGGAACCAGCAATGGAGGCATAGCTGAATTGGCAGCAGTATCTGAAATCGTTGCCCCTCATGCCGACTTCACCTCGTACCCAACAGAAGAAAATGGGCAAAGTGGCAATCAGACAATGGAACTGCTAGCAGATCTCAAACAGAACAGGACAGGTGGTGAAGCCTCATCAAAATTAAAGCCTATGGCAAGCTAAGCAAGTTAGTGTAAAGCACACACTATGATGCTTTAGCTACTATGTGATCCAAGGCAAGGCCTGAACTTTGAGCCACCTGTGAAGACAGACAAGAAGTCCAGGTACTCAACAGGGTGGCTGGCAGAGTTGTCAATAGGACCAATCAGGCAAAAAGTCTTCCTCATCCCACAAAAAGAGAAATCATAGGATGGAAAAGGGAACCAGCTATGCTGGAAGTGACTCAGCAGTCAATTGATCAATGCTATGAAGACTGATGGTAAGGTCTGTATCATAGCCTTCGATTCACAAACCAAAAGGATAAATGGCAGCTAGGCAATTAGTGTAAAGCATTTCTCACTTTGGAAAAATGTATCACCAAGTGAAATGGCCCAGAAGAGATCACAATTTATACACATATGGTAAGGAGAACTGCTGATGGCAAAGAAATATTGTTCATTAATCTCAATGTACAGACTCTTGATTGGTGGTATGGAAAGCCACTGTGCGCACACTTTGGTTCATTGTTCGTAGTTTTATGGTGCAAGGGCAACTAAGGACATGCCATGCCAAACATGATACACAGTAAGAGAAAAAAAACAGATAAAAATTATTCATACTCACAAAGTTAAAAATAAAACAGAAACACAAGGAGGGCTTGATGGTGGACAGGGTGGGTAAAACAACTTCACAAACAAATACAGGCAGTATCATATATTTGGGATATCTTTTCTAGTTTCAACTGAAAAAGTGAACAGTACAAGCAGAGGAAAGGACATCAGTCTATTCCACAGGAGAAAAAGGACTTCAAATAATATATCTGAGGTTAAAAAGATAATTTCTGGGTTTTTTTAAAAACAAAAAACTTGGTCACCACCTCAAAAGGAATGATGGAATCCCCAAACTACAGCTCTGAATCCAGATGAAGATTAGCTTTGCAAGAGATTTTCTGTGGGCAGAACCAAAACCAGTTCACAGCCTCCCATACTGATTGTTCGGGGCTTTCAAATTGTCTTTCGATGATCCTCATGATTGATGAAGAGCAAAAAAATGCTAAAATCATCAACAGAGACATTGCTTACAATTGAGGGACATTGTCTACTGATAGAATTAAGGGTAAAAGGGAATGAGCTAAAAGTCAAGGAAACTGACAACCAATATTAAAAGTAAAATGACAAAAGAAAAGACAATAAATGTAAACACTAAAACAACAAAGAACAAAAATATCGATCAACAAAGCAAAAACGAGTATGTAAATATAACAATGGGTGTACAGGAGCCATATAAAAACAATGTCGAAAGGTAGTCACAGTGGGAGTGATTCGAATGTGTGATGCTATTGATAATGGTGTTGATGTCTCACAGGTAACTCGGACATGCAAACCAAAAGGATGAATGGCAGTTGAGTGATTAGTGTAAAGCATTACCCACTTAGGACTGAAAATGCAGTCCTGGGTGGGATGGCCAGGCAGGGATTGCAATTTAGATGATTATTGTAGGGACAACTGCTCATGGCGAAGAGATAAAGACGGTTCATTGGTCTCAATGTAAAGACTGGACTGGTGATGTGCAAAAGACTCCCATGCAAACATGGAGGGCCTGATGATGGAAGGGGTCCAGCACCTTCACAACCGAATCCCAGGCAAAGTTGTACACCGGGGATCCATAGTCCAGTTTTGACCGGACAAGTGAACAATACAAGAGGAGCAAAGAACATCGGTCCATCCCCCAAGAAAGGGAAGAGATGACCTTGACGATATTCAATGCCCGCATACACTTGGACCTGAGATGACGTGTGTGTGGTAAAAAGGTCAATTTCCAATCGAATATGAGACCGAGAAACTTGGTCTCTGCCACAACTGGAATGATGTTACCACCGATCCGTAGCTCGGGATTCAGGTAAAGATTATGCTTGTGGCAAAAGTGCATGCAAGCGGTCTTCTGTAGGAAGAATCTAAACCCGTTTGCTGTTGCCGAAACCGAAAGATTGTTTAGGGCAATTTGCAGTTGTCTTTCAATGACTCTCATACTGGACAAAGAGCAAAAGAAGCTAAAGTCATCAACATAGAGGGCATTGCCTACAGATTGAGGAAGTTATCTATTAATAGAAATAATCTTCAGAGCAAAAAGAATAACACTCAGAACTCAGCCTTGTGACACCCCCTGTTCTTGGGGGTACGGCCACAACAGAGTGTTGCCGACACGAAAAGAACGTGATTATAAGAAATTGGAGATGAAGATCGGCATGTGACCTCTCAAGCCGATGCTATTGAGGTCACGAAGAATGACGAATCTCCAAGCCATGTCACATGCTTTTTCGATGTCGAAGAAAATTGACACCAGTTGCTCTCTATGTAAATATGAATTTCTGATAGCTGATTCGAGGCATATCAGATGGTCAAGAGCTAACTGTTGCCTACGAAAGCCACACTGGATGTTGGAAAGAAGGTTGTGGTGTTCTAAATACCAGATGAGTCTGGCATTTACCATTCTTTCCAACACCTTGCACATGCAGCTCATCAAGGCAATGGGATGATAATTAGAAGGAATCTTTATCATAGTCTGCAGTGTCTCTGAAGTCAATGGAATAATTGGATTGCCCTAGAAATGTTGCCAGATGGTGCAGTGAGCGTTCTCACTTCAGGATAATAAATGTTAATGGTTTTGAGGCATTATATTCTTTTTCCTACTTCCCTTGGAACAGTCATGAGAGAATGTTATCGCCACGACATTCACACAACTTGCCTTTTCAGCTTGCAGTCTGGATCAAGGTGATCCTGCCTGCCACAGCGAGCCCAAATGGGATTTCCTTATGGGCATGGTATTACCTCTGACATTGAAAACAATAAACATTTTGGGATGTAAAGCTATACTTCGCAGTGAAAGTAACTGTTAATGGCAGTTGATGGTAAGGTTGATGGCAGTTGTTAGGTGTGGTGTATTCAATGTAAGGATTAGTACCCAAGGGTACCAACTTACTGTCATGGTGCTGGGAAACTTTGTGGACTGCGGTGAATTCTTGGGATGAGTGCTCTGATAGGACTTCCTCTTCAGAAACCTGAAGTGGGGGGGGGGGGCAATGAAGAGATTGACCTAGGAGGAATTCAGCGATTTGTGGGAGAACATGGTAATAGCCATACTACCAATTATTGTTATCTTTAGGAGGGCTCAGAGTGTTTAAAACACAGTTTCCACCAACAAGTCAGTAGATCTTAGTTACTTGACTGATTCCAGAGCTCTTGCAAGAGCTTCCAAAATTTTAATGGAAAAGGGGGGACATGTCTCCAACAACCTGGTCACCCATGGAATAGATGATCAGGAACTGGGGAACAGAAGAAACAGACATGATAAGTGGATGATAAAGTTGATGACACAAATGGGCCTTCATGGCATGCCCACTTAGTGCATAAGATGGTTGAACCTATGTGTAAATTCATAATTTTGTAATTAAGGTTTCATTGCCCATGATCCCCACCCACTACAATGCCCAACTAGGGGATGCCTCATCAGATGTCAAGGCTACACAGGCACAATACAGCCAGTGAGCACAGATCCTGCATATAATAAAAAGGAATAATAATGAAATAAAAGTGCAAAGAAATTCACAAACCTGTACCGACATGGGAAAGGTACTCATTGCATAGTTTCCCCTAGCAGGTCTAGCCCACAAGCCAACTCATGCAAAACTGCAGTTGGATGATGCATATGTTAAATGGCACTAAAACGTAAGAAGTATGACATGCATGTGCATATGCCTCATTTTCACTTTGACATTAAGCATAATATGATAGCATTTACTCCCTTTCATGTTACCTAGATTAAACTAGCACAAAGCAAAACAGATATATTTTATCCATTTTAAGTGTTAAATGTCTAAATTCCTTTTCACCTCTCACATTATGTAATGTGATAGGAGAAATATATGCATGTGGTAAGGAGGGTGATAGTGATTACAGTGCCACCACCTTGTTATTTGTAAGAGATGAAAGAATAATTTTTAAAAAGTGTGCAATATCTTGCAACATATAATGTAAAAACATTCAGAATTTTCTTTACACTTTTCCTCTGATTATGAATCAAATTGCCTTTACGTCATTAAACATTTTGAAAAATCATTTCTTTTATCAAAATAAATGAAAGTTCTCTGTCATTGAGTAATAAAATTCACATTGGAATCACTCCTCATGATATGTGGAAAAAAATTCTTAACAGCATTAATGTCACCACTTTACTGAAGATTGAATGCTGACCTTGCTCCAAAAAGCTTCCGGGTTTGCTTCTGAAAACGTTTCAATACACAAATAGTTTGAAGGATAAGCTTCAAAATTCTACTACACAACAGAGAACTTTCAGTTATTTTAATTATTTTCTGAACAAGTGGGTCTTTTAATTGCATTTCTTTGAGATAACAGATCAGTACAAACTTCTTATATGCTCACCAAAGTCTTTAAATAGGATATTTATACTCACTATACTGTTTTGAATATAATTCACTGCCTTCCGAGTATCCATACCACTCCAGTCCTGCAGAATATAGCTTATGCAAGTAGCACAATAAATGAACCTCATATCATTTTCACTATCACTTTCTAGTGGACGAAAACTATAGGAGTGAAAAATACAAACAAAAATGAAACTTCAGGAACATAAAAACATAGCCTTCTATATAAATTTATAGTGCAGACACATATTTAACAATACTCTAAATTCTTTCAACATCACAGCTTCCAACCTTATACAATTAAAATTATGATTATGAAGAATAAAAATCTGAAGCAATTACAAGCACTTTTGTGAATGAATAAATTCCAGAATTTGGTGTAATTTATATAATGTATAAATTATTAATCAATGCATGATGAATATACAGGGTGTTTCAAAACTCTCTGTATAAATTTCAATTGGAAATAGGGAACACCAAGACAAACCTTTTTCGTCTATGAATGTATTTCTGCTGATGTAACCTTGTGTTTCCCATCGGCATTTGTAAATTAGACACATTACATGTAACATGGAGTGTTCCAACGGAAACAAGAGCTGCTGTTAGGTTGTACTGACAGCACTTCCCAAATGCACAAATGACATGTGTCAAGCCACCAAACATTTGTGCTTTTGCACCGGCAACTGCGAGAAACTGGAACAATCCATGCAAACATACATGACATTGATTGGGGGAAAACCATACACACTCCTGACATAGAAGAGATCCTACAGCAGATTGAGGACATTCCAGGCGCAAACACACAAGCTGTTGCATGCAGCCTAGGTGTGAACCACACCCTCATGTAGAGAGTGTTGCATGAGCAGCAGTTACATCCATTTCATCATCAGAGAGCCCAGACATTGCAACCTCAGGATTACCCTCTTTGTGTGAAATTACATTGGTTTTTGCAGCAGACAGCGGTGGAGCCCGATTTTCTGCATCTTGTGCTCTTCTCAGATGAGGCCTCTTTCACACATGAGGCTGTGTTTAATGTGCACAATTCTCACATTTGGGCATACGAAAATCCACATGACACAATGGCGCATGGTCATCAACAATGGTTCGCCGTCAATGTTTGGGAGAGTATCATCCATGACATTTCGATTGTGCCATACCTGCTACCTCCCTGACTCAACAGGAAGATTTACCAGGTATTTCTTGAAGAAATGTTGTCAGGACTGCTGGAAGATATTCCCATGACTATTCGCAGACGAATGTGGCTTCAACACAATGGGGTGCCAACACACTTCAGCAATGATGTGCAGGATTATCTGAATGCCACTTGTGGGGTCCGATGGATAGGCCAAGGTGGACCTGTCACTTGCCCATCAAGATCACCCAATTTAACATGTATCGATTGCTTCCTCTGGGGACAAATGAAAAACTTCATGTTTGAGATTCCCACTGATCAGATGAATACCTTGTCGCAAGAAACGCTGTCACTGCTGCAACTATTTGCAAAATTCTGGGAATCTTTCAACATGTATGGCAATCAATGCTTCAACGCTGTCATGTATGCAATGCTGTTGCCGGTAGCAACTTTGAGCACCTTCTTTAAATAAGCACACACTTCTTTAAATAATTAATAATTTCCATTCATTTATGTACCAGCTCCACCCTCTAGCACAAAAGAGACATACATTCACAAACGAAAAACCTTTGTCTTGGTGTTCTCTATCTCCCACTGAAATTTGTACAGAGAGTTTTGAAACATCCTATATATTAAAAAATAGTATTTCTTGCTATTGCTTTGCTGTTATTATTATTATTATTCATTATATTGTTATAAATTTAATGGATGGAAACTGTGCACACATGAGGAATTGTTGCTAAACATTCAAAAGAATGTTTAGCAACAATTATTCAAAAATAAAGTAATTACCAAAGTATGAATATGAATATTTATATACACTAAATTCAACTATAACCTTATCACTATTCCTACAAATAGTTGTTTCTTTATAATTCTTACAACCTCTACTCAAAGCATAAAATAAGGCTTTTTACAATTCTTAATAAGTGGCATAATCATATTTGCGAATAAACTTGTAATATATCAAAACCTTACCAATTCCTTAAACAAACTAAATATAACTATACACCAAATGACTTTCTTCTAGGATTTTAGTCAAGTACTCCAAAACTGCAGCTAAGTATACTGGTCTCTCAGAACCAATTCTTTTCAGACGTTGATCACCAGGTATCAGATGATGAATTCATCCTTATTCTTATCAGTTTACTAACAAGATTCAGATTAATAAACTCTTATTAAAAACTTTTCAATAAAAGAGTTTATTAATCTGGATCTTGTTAGTCAAGTTGTTGTGAAAGCGATGTGTTGGTTCTCCTGAGTAAGTTCTTGCTCCTGTAGTCATGTTCTTGCAAAGCAATGTGTCGGTTCTCCTGAACAAATTTATTAACACATTGCACTTCATTTACACATTGCATTTCATTTGCATATTCATTAACACATTGCTGCTTCAACTGGTCAACAGGTTAATGTTCATCCATTACACTTGTGCAAATGTTTCTGAAAAGTTCACACCACTTGTACACATTTCTTACGATAAAGTGTCCCCCCGATAAAGTGTCTCTCCAGATAAAGTGTCCCATATTGTACACAAACCCTATGGTAAAATTTCACTTGTTTTGACTCCTTTTGATAATAATGGACTAATTCACACAAAGCCAAATATAATTAACTTTCTATTTGACATTATTTCTTCTGAGAATCTAACTCATTCAACTAATACAAGCCAACATTTCCTATTCTAAGAATATTAAATTTTTAGTTCGACTTAGAACAGGTCGAACTAAAAATTAGAACATTCATTCGTGACATAATTCATATGCAAGTATCAAAATGATGCAGCACATCATGATTCCATTGTTGCTCATTCATCTGTCATAACAATATTGTTTTCACCGTAAGTAGCATGAAGAAGCAATGTTTTGGTTTTCCTTTGCTGTACCATACACAGGACAGTAAGTCAATAAATAAGATGAATTTAAGTGCAGAATCAAATAATTTATTTCAGAAATATATACATACACTATTTTTGAATGTAATCCCCTTCTCTCACTCCTGAACTTAGTGGTACAGTAGTTTTTCATGCATTATGGCATAAGCTGTCTCATGGTTAACATTCAATTTAGCACAGATTTCTTGCAAAGCAATGTGTTGGTTCTCCTAAACAAGTCATTAACACATTGCACTGTATCAGGTGTTGCTGCTTCAACTGGTCAACAGGTTAATGTTCATCCATTGCACTTGTGCAAATGTTTCTGAAAAGTTCACACCACTTGTACACATTTCTTATGATAAACTGTCCCCATATTGTGTACAAATTCTACAGTAAATTTTAACTTGTTTTGACTCCTTTTGATAGTAAAAAAATGAATGAGACTTCGCTGTTCACCTGAAGTGCAACATGACAGAGGGGCTGCCATTTTAACAACTGGCATTCTGGTTCATCATCATCCTCAAGCAGCCATGAGTTACAAAGGTCCAACCACATTGTGCAATTTAGTACTCCAGCATGAGCTACAAATCCAATTCTAACAAGGTCCTACTTGACAATGCCTGCCCATCGCATTCCAGGTTTCTCCCTCTTTCTCAAACCTTTAGACACACTGTTTATAACCCTATACATCAATTTATACTTATGCATATGGGCAACATGGACAAACCAACAAAGTCCCTCTTTGCACAATATGCTACTCAAAGGACGTTGCTGACTCCGTTGCCTAACCTCATCATTACTTACAAAGTTGAACCACCTAATGCCTAAGATATTGCATAGTAAGCATTTAGAATCCAGGGCATCAAGTTTTCTGCTATCTTGTTTACAAAGGGTGCAAGTTTCACTACCATAATTCTAGAAAGAACCAAACCATTATACAGTCCAATTTTAGTTTTTAGGTGTATACCCTATTTCTCCACACTCTCCATAGATACTTAAAAGTCCCAGCACCAATCCCTATTCTTCTATTTATCCCATGCCACACATCACTAGTATCTATTAATAGCTCCCAATATAATTAAACTGAGGCACTTACTCAAGACTGCAGCCATTCAAAGCAACTAAAGCCCATCTGCTTAACCAATTTCCATCACTGTTTATTATTTATTCTACTACAAGTCTCATCAACAGCTCTAATGAAAGATTTCATCTCATCAACATCATTTGCCAAAAGCACCAAATTATCAGCATAATCTAAATCAGAAATTTTGAGATCTCGTAACAAAACCAAAACTAGTATATAATCTAGAGAACAAAGGAAACAATCATAAACGCATAAAATATCCATTAAAACGTAAAAACACAACACTAGTGGTTAAAATAGAGCCATAAGTTAAAAGATGTCTGAGTGTAAGGGGCTCGGATGTAAAATCATGAAAGTTAAAAAACATACATTGTTCAAAGTTAAAAGTATTCAATGTTAAAAGCAGGACATGAGATTAAAATTGTTTGATTGTTAAAATGGTGTCACAAAACTCACAGTTAGGTTCATCGTCCACCCTAAGAAATGAGTGTGTAATAAATGAATGACCTAAGCAGAGCCGAGCAAGTACAACTTCCTCCTTGCAATTCCTGCAGTAAAAAGACTGCCATGGTTTGATGATAGGTTTGATCTCAAAGAGCTTGTTTGTAAGCTGTTCTGACCAAGATCTCTGCCACTGTGAACAGAGCTCGATGGCAAAATGCTGCCTGAAATCCAGATATGGAACCGGCAATGGAGAGCCGGACAGGGACATGGCCGACTTGGTAGCAGCATCTGGCAAGTCATTGCCCCTGATTCCAATGTGACCGGACACCCAACAGAAATAGATGGTGGTTGTGGCTGACAGACAATGTAGCTACTGGCAGACCTTGGAAAGAACAAGGCGAGGCTGATGCCTTACGAAGATCAAGCCTGTAGTAAGCTAAGTGAGTCGGTGTAAAGCACACACTGACAATGATGCTTAGCCACCATGTTGCCCAAGGCGAGACTTCTTGTTGTCCCAGGCAGTCATACACCTAGGATCCGTAGTCCAGTTTCGATTGGTCAAGTGCACATTATAGGTGGAGCAGAGAACATCGGTCAGCTCTCCAGGAGAGAGAGGAGAGGACCTTGACGATGTTCAATGCCTGCATGCACTTGGACCTGAGATGACGTATGTGTGGTAAAAAGGTCAATTTCCGATCGAAGATGAGACCGAGAAACTTGGCCTCCACCACAACTGGAATGATGTTACCCCCGAGTCATAGCTCAGGATCCAGATGAAGATTACGCTTATGGTAAAAGTGCACACAAACTCCACACCTAGGAGTAATACTCACAATCCCCTTTGTTTTACAGAGCGACAGTGTGGAATTCAATTGAGCCAAATGCGATAGTTTTTAATGAAGTGTAGTTTTTAAAGGTTTTTAAAGTTTTAATGGCTGTTGTTGGAAGTTATAAGTCTGCGAATGATAGTGCTGAGGCAGCCAGTGCAGGGAGCACCGTAATTCAGAGAAAAATTGTGATACCAGCATGTACAACAGGTTAAAGGTAATCCACTACGAAAAAAGCAGATAATAGCAATACAATTGTAACATCATTGCGACGGACACTGACAACTCAAGTCCGAGGAATCCCCTAATAAGAGCTAGTGGAAATCTGCTATGTCACCGTTATTGGTATAACAGGACTGACAACAGTAATCTACAGTGGAAATCTGATGTATGTTTATCCATCATTGCTGATATCTCCAATGTAACAGGACTGGTAGCATGTGTTAGAAACCACAACAGTAATGTTGAGACTAACAGATTAACATCAAATGATCCAGTTGTTCCAGCCTTTTACAAGTCTGTGGTAATATGGCCTTTTGTATTTGATAACTAGTACTCTTTAAGATAGTTTAAAGAAAGTATTTAGTTGATAGTACTAAGTATAAGGTAGTATATAAGGATGGTATAGTGACATCTCAGATAATACATAAAATGTCCGCACCCTAGACTTGGCGAGCGACATATTGTCATGCTCAGAGTTATGTATACAACAAATGTAATACTCAATGCGATGCACTAGTGAATCGTAGCAGAATTGGGCATCGAGACTTATTGTACAGTATTTATTCGTGGTTTATTAAAGAGTTTGATCCTACTATGCCTCGTAATATTTAGAACAGACATGAAAAGAATATGCTGATAAGAAGTTGGAGATGAAGATCGGCATGTGACCTCTCAAGCCAAAGCTATGGAGGTCACGAAGAATGTCAAATCTCCAAGCCGTGTTGTACGCTTTTTCGATGTCGAATAAAATTGATACCAGGTGCTCTCTGTGTAAAAATGAATTTCTGATAGCCAATTCGAGGCATATCAGAATGGTCAAGAGTTGACCATTGCCTGTGAAAGCTACACTGGGTGTTGGAAAGAAGGTTGTGGTGTTCTAAATACCAGATGAGTCTGGCATTTACCATTCTTTCCAATACCTTGCACATGCAGATCGCCAATGAAATGGGACAATAATTGGAAGGAATCTTGGAATCCTTTCCTGTCTTTAGGAAGACCAAGATGATGGCCTCCCCCCAGGAGTCCAGAAACTGCTCCTCGAGAAAAATTGTGATTGAATAAGTTTTTGGAGAATTCATGTTTATTATTTTAAAGTTCAGTGCTCATGGTCCCCACCCACCACAGAGCCTAGCAAAGGGATGACAGATTGGAAGCCAGAGTTGCACGAACATCATACCCATACAGCCAGTAAGCACGAGACCTAAACAAAATAAAAATGAATAATAAAAATAAATGTGCATGGAAACTTGCAAACCTGTACCCAAATATGGGTAAGGTACTCACCATACTACACAGTTGGACTAGCAGGTTCAGCCAATTAGACAAATGGTCCTCGGCTGTGTGTGTGTGTGGGGGGGGGGGGGGCCTGGAGGTCATGTTTACCTGAATCAGAGGCCAAAACACTTTGTTGCAGCAGCCCTCTAAAGGAGGAGATGAAGATGGATGGAGGATGTGAGAGACTGGACAGGACAAAATATGAAGCAGATTATCCACATATACAGAGATTCCTGGCATCCTTTTACCATCAACTTCCATGCTGGAGAAGACAGGAATAATAACTATTCTAACTAGGTATTAAATAATTAAATACAGTGAACCTTCGTTATAGCGCTGCTCACTGTACCACGCACTCGGTTATAGCGCAGGCGATGTTCGCGATAAGTTCAAACATGTTTATACAGGTCCGTGCAGCATTAGTGAGTATCACATTTTATTGTTACTGTGTATTGAGTAATTGTGTATGTATTGAGTTCCTGCATGTATTTTGAATAGTGTTTAATTATTGTATGCATGATGAGTAAAAGAAAAGCTTACAGTGTGAAATTTATTGTGTCGCCACCGCACCGCTCGGTATAACGCAGTTCACCTTATAACGCGGGTGTTGTTTCCCGCCCGACATGCGCGTTATATCGGGGGTCCACTGTATATTCTAAATATTAAGCTCTTGTATTTCCTCATTTCTCATAAAGCATCTTAGGTGATTCTGAGCATAACTCTTCATGATTTCTGGGCATATTCTGAACAAAAGTTTAATATAATCAGATAACCACCATTCCAAGACAAAGGTCATATAATAAGCAAGATTTAACCCAGGTAAAACATATCATTCTAAGAAGTGAAGGTTTTAAAAATTTGGAACTGTTTTTAGTTACAATATGGAAAAAAAAAAATCTACAATTTTCTTAACATGAATGTTGCCATATTTTTAAAACTGTAATAACCAGAAAGTAAAGCTAAGAATACACAGAAATGTGACTAACCTTCCATTTGGAAGTTGTAAATTCTTCAATCCCATTATGATACCATTCCTGTTGATTCTACTCAAATCATCTCCAAGTATGACTAAAGTTGTGAGAGCAGTATATGTCATGGCAATATGGGCCATATCATAGACACTAGTCTTTATAACCTGTAAATATTTTAAATATGGATTTAATATTTCATTTTATCATTTACATTCAATCATATTATCAAAATTTCACATTCTTTTAAATTTTCATTGCATTAAACAAGACAAATTTGCCCATTATTAGCATTAAATTGTTATCTTTGAGACTGATAATTATGAACCTTAAATAGAGGAAAATGTCAAATGTGATAAGTGAAAAATTAAAAATAAAATACAAGCATATTGATTTTAATAAGCCTTTTTCAATTTGATATGGTGAAAAAAAAAAGATCGCACTATACAATTAAGGCTTCATTTTGCAAAACCTGCTGAATAAAAAGTTAAATTATATATTTATCGAAGGAAAATTTCCTCCGGAATAATATAATATTCAACCTGAAATATGATTTTCATTTCTTTAATGATTCTTTTCAGTATCATATATTTTAAACACGTCCAGTGTTATACAACGTAACTTGGCCTTCTCACATTCACGGGATTTTCTGAATTGGTTATGAAATAGAAAAAAAACTTCCTTGGCTGCTTTTTTTTTTATTAAATATTATGAATTTTTTCTTTGGGTGTTGAAGTTTGGCAATCTTGGCTAAGTGCAGAAAGGTTTATGCACCAAGGACCAGCCCTTCCCAAAATTGCCCTCCCAAATGATGGCCGATTTCCGTAGCAAGGAAGTCTATTTTGCTTCCATATCAAAGACATTCAATTTCAGAAAATGGTACAAGTTTTTTTTATAAAAAAAACAAGAAATAAAAGAAAAATTACATATAACCTAATGGGATGCTAAATAAAATATCCGCAACAACTTTTAAGCCGGCCTCCGATCTAGCATAACTTGGAAAGATCGATAAACCAGCCGATTGAAGATCGCTTACTAACAGAAGTAAATATACAGAAATGAATTTGCTTTCATACCCAAAGACTTCATTTATTTTCACAAAATGATACTATATCAAAGTTTTACTGGAAAAGTAATAAATAATGAAATAAAAATTAACATATAATCTAATACAATGTTAAAATATCCACAGCAACAAGTTGTAGGCTGGCCATACAATATAACATAACTATGAAAAAAATCAATACTTATCGATTGGCTAAAAGATCGCTAATTTCCGAAAATAAATCTATTCAAATGAAAACTATAAATATAAATATAAAAAATTTATAAATATTTATATATATATAAATATAAAAGATTTAAATATAAAAAAAAACTAACTTTACAAAGGGTATCAAATATGCTGCACCAAAACTGTGAACAATGTGGGAGCTACCTATATAACACGGAACAGAGATAGTATGAGTCAGCCATCTGCGTCTTATTTGACTCAGTCAAGCATAACTAATTAAATGCAGGTGCAACCAGAATTTCTCAGAAGGATGTGTTTACTTTCAGTTTCGATGTGAAGGATGCTGGGAAAAATGATAAAAATAACTTGGGAATACTGAAATAGGTTTACGACAGAAAAGAAAGAGAAACGGAATAAATAAATTGCATTATGTATTTTGTAATTACTTCCAAAATCTATCATTTTTAAAAATAGCAGTTTTTTTGTTAATTTTTAGGAGATTTTCGAAAATTTAAGGAAAAATTTGTTGATAATAGTTCAAATCAAACTTGTGAGCTTAAATCAGAAAGTTGCTTCATCAAATGGCAACATTAACAAGCAAATCAGCAATACCGTTTAGTGCTTCTAAGAAATGGCTATTAGATGGCTTTATAAAATTATTTATATTGTAGTTTAATAAAATATGCATCAAATTAAAAACCCAAATATTATTTTTATTTTTAAAAAATAGATATATTTTTGTTATACTAAATGCATATACATATGTCATTGGCCCCTCAATTCAGATTCTCCATACGTATACAGAAGGGTTAATGACAAAAAAGCAGAGATTTAAATTGAAGACACCCTATCAGACATACCTGGCTGGGTAACACTTTAATTCTTTACTTTTCTTAGGTGTCATGCATTGAAGAAAATGTCCATAATTGCAAGTCAGCAAGATATTACAACATAGGACTGTTTGAAGTCACAAAGCTATTATAAGCCTAAATTGTCAAAGCTTACCCAAAGCCAACGATCTCAATTTTATGGTTACTCATCTGTGATTGGTCGGCATAATAGAGCTCTTGATTGAAATGGGAACCTGTTAACCCTTCCAGTGTCCAGCCTGAAAAATTTTTTCAGAACCAAATTAATCAGCATTAAATTATGCATTTACTGAAAATAAACAAAAAAGATGACGTTTTATTTTAATAGGATGTTTTTGGACTCATATAATAAAAAAATGCATCTCGCAATGCAAATAAAATTAAAAAAAAAAACTAATTACAATGCACATGAATAGAATGGATATATATTTCTAAAAAAAAAATATTTTTTTTTGGTTTTAATATTTATTATTATTATTATCCCTATTTTCAAAAAAGGTGATAGCAGTTCTTTTGATAACTATTGGGGTATCAGCCTACTCTCTGTTCCTGGGAAAGTTCTTTGCATTATTGTGCTTAATAGAATTAAGAATCTGGTTAACAAGCAATTGCATGACGAGCAATGTGGATTTACAAGTGGTAGGGGATGTGTAGATCAGATATTTTCACTCAGGCACATTCTTGAGAAATGTTCAGAGTTTCAGAAACCTTGGTTTCTAGCTTTGTTGATTTCAAAAAGGCTTTCAACTCTGTTGATCGTCATAATTTGTAGTTAATTGTAAGATCATATGGTACACCAGACAAGTTAGTACATAATGAAAGCTCTCTATAATAACACTGAGTCGCGTGTGAGAGTTGGTAAAGCTTGTAGCAATTGGTTTAGCATTACTTCTGATGTTCGACAAGGGTGCATTTTGTTTCCTTTTCTCTTTAGTTTGGTTATTGATTATGTTTTGCGAATTTCACTTCAAGGGAAAGATTTTGCCTTAAATGGTCTGGAGATACGAAAATTTCTGATTTAGATTATGCTGATGATTTAGCCCTTTTGGCAAATGATGTTGATGAGATGAACTCTTTCATTCGAGCTGTTGATGAGACTGGTAGTAGAGTAGGTTTGGTTATAAACAGAGAGAAAACTAAAGTGATGAAAATTGATCAGGCAGGCTGTGATTCAGTTAATCTGAATGGCTGCAATACTGGTGATGTGTGGCATGAGATTAACAGATTATTAGGGATTGCTGCCAGAACTTTTAAGAATCTATGGAGAGTGTGGAGAAATAGGCATATACACCTAAAGACTAAAATTAGACTGTATAATAGTTTGGTTCTTTTTAGGGTTAGTTATGGTAGTGAAACTTGGACACTTTGTAAACAAGATAACAGGAATCTAGATGCTTTTGATTCTAGATGCTTACGCAGTATCTTGGGCATTAGGTGGTTAAACTTTGTAACTAATGATGAGGTTAGGCAAAGGAGTCAGCAACCTCCTTTAAGCAGCTATTGTGCAGAGAGAGACTCCATTGGTTTGGCCATGTTGCTCATATGGATAATTATAGATTGGCGAATAGGGTTATGAACAGTGTGCCTAAAGGCCTCAAAAAGAGGGGGAGACCTAGGATGCAGTGGGCAGACAATGTCAAACAGGACCTTGTCAGAATTGGTGTGCAATGGCCAGATGCAGCAGATGTAACTCAGGACAGACTTGCTTGGAGAACTAAACTGCAGTCTTGTTGGACCTCCGTAGCCCATGGCTGCTTGTGGATGATGATGATCCAAGACATTTTCAGAAAACAGTAAAAGCTCAAAGTTTTTTACAAAAAACAAGAAATAATACAAGAAAAATTACATTTAACCTAATGGAATGTTAAATAAAATATCCGCAACAACTTTTAAGCTAGCCTCTGATCTAGCATAACTCAGAAAGATCAATATATCAGCCAATCAAAAGATCGCTAACTTATGGAAGTAAATCTACAGAAATGAATTTGCTTCCATATCCAAGACCTCATTTATTTTCAGAAAATGATACCAGATCAAAGTTTTACTGGCAAAGTAATAAATAATGAAATAAAAATTAACATATGGTCTAATGTGATGTTAAAATATCCACAACAATAAGTTGCAGGCCCAGCCATATGATGTATCATAAGTATGAAAAAACAATACTTATTGATCGACCAAAAGATCACTAATTTCCGAAAATGAAAACTAAGGTTTAAATGTAAAAAAGTAAATACTAACTTTACAAAGGGTATCCAATATGCTGGACCAAAATTGTAAAAAACACTTATAGACATGAACAGAGAGAGCATGTGTCTGCAACCAGAATTTCTAAGAAGGATGTGTTTACTTCTAGTTTCGATTTTGAGGTGGGAAAAATGCATAGAATGCTGTGAAAAATGATAAAAAATAACTTGCAAATACTGAAATAGATTTATTACAGAAAAGAGTGAGAAATGGAAAAAAAAAATGGCGGTACATATTTTTGTAATTACTTCCAAAATCTATCATTTTTTAAAATAGCAGTTTTTTTGTTAATTTTTAGGAGATTTTCGAAAATTTAAGGAAAAGTTGGTTGATAATAGTTCAAATCAAACTTGTGAGCTTAAATCAGAAGGTTGCTTCAGCAAATACCATATTTCCCCGAAAATAAGACCTAACCAGAAAATAAGCCCTAGCATGATTTTTTAGGATGCTCATAATATAAGCCCTACCCCAAAAATAAGCCCAGTTAAGATTGTCAGCCAGACGGACGCATTTAATATGTCTGTTGCAACACAAGACGAACATATTGAATTATAAAACAATAATATTAAAATATAAACAAAATATTATTTTTGAAGCCTGAATTATATATTTTTATAAGACGTATATATATAAATTACAACGAGAATGTTTATTTTTAAAAAAATCGATTTTTTTTTTTGTTGTACTAAAAACTGATACATGTCCTTGGCCTCTCAATTCAGATTCTCCGAATGTGTACAGACAACGTGGACAATGGTAGGGTTAAATCCTACTATCATCTTGTGTTTGTAGCTCTATGGTGTCTTTAAAATATCAAATCTATTTAAAACACTTGAAAACGGGAAAAAGATTTAAAATCAGATTACAAAAATGCTTTAGAAAAAAATAATATAAGTTATAGGTGACAATTAAATAGATAGGATTGGCTGAAAGACAAAAAAAAACGTAAAAACACAGATGTTAGGGTTTTTTGCCATTACCGTACTACATAAAATCAATTAACAGCTTAATTATAAGATAGCAGAACTTTTAGATAATCTTACATTAGCATCAATATTAACTGCACAGGATGTTGAGCCACGAAATCCACATCTTGTTAAATTTGATCCTGTTAAAAAATTTTTGTTTCAAAATGTTACATATTACAAAAAAATTCCTACTTGATATTTTTTAACCAAAAATTTAAACACTAATTATGGAAAATAATACATGAATAAAACCATTACTTATATTACATAATAATAAGAACTCTATACAGGGGGTTTCAAAACTCTCTGTACAAATTTTAATGGAAGATAAGGAACACCAAGACAAACCTTTTTCTTCTAAGAATGTATGTCCATTGACATAACCCTTCAGTGCTAGAGGGTGCTGTTTGGTGCTGCAATTGGCTAGAGGGGCGAAGTGGGAACAGAGAACGACTTGTGTTTCCCATCGGCATTTGTAAATCAGACACATTACATGTAACATGGAGAGTTTCATGACTGCTGAGATGGCTGACATGCATCTGGCATATGGGGCTGCCAACGGAAACAGAAGAGCTGCTGTTAGGTTATACCGACAGCACTTCCCAAACAGACATGCCAAGCCACCAAACATTTGTGCGTTTGCACCGGCAACTGCGAGAAACTGGAACAATCCATGCAAACATACATGACAATGGTTGGGGGAAAACCATACACACTCCTGACACACAAGAGATCCTACGGCAGATTGAGGGCAATCCAGACACAAACACGCGAGCTCTTGCATGTAGCCTCGGTGTTAACCACACACTCGTGTGGAGAGTGTTGCATGAGCAGCAGTTACATCCATTTCATCATCAGAGAGCCCAGACATTGCAACCTCAGGATTACACTCTTCATGTGGAATTCATGCACTGGTTTCTGCAGCAGACCACAGTGCAGCCTGTTTTTCTGGCTCATGTGCTCTTCTCAGATGAGGTCTCTTTCACACATAAGGGTGTGTTTAATGTGCACAATTCTCATGTGTGGGCACATGAAAATCCATGCCACAATGACGCATGATCATCAACAAAAGTTTATCGTCAATGTTTGGGCAGGTATCATCCATCTCCCCAACTCAATGCACAGATTTATTGGGTATTTCTTGAAGAAACATTGCCGGGACTGCTCGAAGATGTTCCCGTGGTTATTCACAGGTGAATGTGGTTTCAACATGACGGCATCAGCATACTTCAGCAATGATGTGTGGCTTTCTCCATACATTATCAAAAGCTTGTTTGATGTCTAAAGAGACTGCTATGACTGGCTGTGTTTAAGGCCCATTTGAATGTCTGTTAAAAAATTTAGGAAGCTATCTATTGCTGATTTGTCTTTCGGGAATCCTGTTTGTTGAGGGTGTAAAATTTTATGCTTTTTCATGTGCTAATCTAGATGTGTTTTGGCATCTTCTCTGCAATTTTGAGTGTAGTGTAGGCAAGGATTATGGGCCTGTATGAGGTGATTTCAGTTTTATCTTTGCTGGGTTGATGAGGTGTATGATGTGGCTGTGCTGCCATTTGTCAGGGAGTTTCCAACTGCCAGTGACAGTTAATGTTTATAAAAGTCTGTGTGTGGTTTGGGGGAGGGTAGTTTTTTTAATGTTTTGTTGGATAATTGTTCTGGGCCTGCAGCAGATTTTGAGGTGGAGTTGCGAACTGCTTCTGTTTAGTTCTTCCACTATGAAATCCTAGTCCATATTTTTTTTCCCATTTCGTTTCTTGTGATTTTGTCCTCCCATGTGATTTTATCAATGCCCAACGGTGGATGCATGATTAGTGTTATAGCAAGGCAAAGCTCCTCCACTGTGAATGGCCTGTTGTAAGGCTTCAGACAATTGGAATGGAAAGAGTGGAGAACATTCCACCCTGCTCTTCAGGGCCAAAAACTCAGGGAAGTATGAACAGGAAGAGATGGAGAATGACTTCCCCCCCCCCCCCGGAGTGTTGGCAATTGCTTCGGGATCAGCAATTGCCAACATATTGATAATGAGTGGGATATGTACTTCCCATGCATCTTCCGGACTTATCCCACACGACCTTAGAACTGGTCGTGTGGTGGGTGATAGATGTATATTTGATCAAAATTCCTTCTGGCTTTGGTGCTTGATGAAACAGGCTTTTGCCTTGGTGCATTTAAATGCTTCAAGGTTGGGCACATTGGATATTTCTAAAACAACCACCAAGTCTTATTCTGATCCTTACGAGCTGCAGTGCAGTTGGGATTCCACCATAATTTTCGAAACCGTGGAAACTGAGTCAAGGTCTGAGGATTAGTTGAGGCAGCTGCATGGACAATGCAGTCTGTCATCTCCACCACTGCAACACTGATTGGCTCCTAGCTGACCGAGTCATTGAACTCAGAAAGGAGCTCGAAGCTACTCCAATGAGCCCTATCAAATCTCCACTGTGAGACACATGAAGGACTGAGGCCCCCCACAGGATATGGGAGGTGATCACTTCTGTATGGGTTGTCCTTGACTTCCCATGTAAAGAGTGGATGGATCAAAGATGAACAGATGGTGAAATCAATGGCAGTGAAAGTGAGGGGGAGTAGAAATAGGTGCTGACACCAGTGTTCAACAGGGAGAGTGATGGATCCAGCAGCTACTGCCCAACAACTCCATCCCTCCCATTGCTGCCAGTACTACCCCAAAGAGGACTGTGTCCATTGAAATCTCCCATTATGAGGAAGGGGGACAGCAGCTGCAAGACGAGATGAAGGTCTTCCCAGAATACAATACTTCCAGAAGTAGATAGACAAAACAGACAGTCAATGAAAATCCCAGAAAGACAGGAATGGTTAAATAATTAATGAAATAGGCTCGACGTATTTGAAATCAACTCGTAATATAGGCAATTTAGCGTTGATTTAAATTATAAATATAATTATAAATATAATTTAAAGCCCCACTCAGCTCAAGACAATTTTCCCTCTAATATTTAAATCGACGCTAAAGTGCCTATTTATTATGAGTTGAGGGGAATGGTTATTGCCTCTAAGTTGGTGGTGAGAGCATGACCTGGAATGGACAACGGCTGCTCATGACGATGATGTCCACCCAGGAGCTGGACCATCTCCATCCCACCGAATGAGAGAAGTGCTGGATAGTAGGATCATTGGTTATCTGGAAGATGTTCCCTGCAGGTTCGTTTGCCCTCAGGTGGATACCATGCAGTGTAAGTACCTTGCCTTGATGGAACTAGGCAGGTGTGGCATGTTAAAAGTCAAAATTAGTACACTGGTGGGTACCAATTTCCCATTAGGGCATTGTGAAACCAGTGGAGTGCTATCACTCCTTGTAATGACAACACCAAGAAGATTTCCTCCTCAGAAACCTGGAAGAGGCACCACTCAGAGATCATGCTTCGGGTGGAATTAGCATCTTGTGTGGAGTGAGGCAATTGCCACCCCACCAATTGCTGATACATTCAAGAGTAGCTCAGAATGTTTTGAGCAAGTAGTTTCCCCCTGCAAGTCACCAGATCTTATGTGCTCAACAGATTTCGGTGCTCCCACAAGATCTTCCAATCCCTTATTGAAAAAAAATGGGGATATGTCCACAATTACCTGATCACTTGTAGAATGGGTGATCAACAACCTCAGAGACAAAGAGACAGACACAGATGACGATGGCAACACTGACAAAGAAGACGGAGAAGATGGGGCTCATGGTGAGCCCTCTTGGTGACATTGGCTGATGAATTTCCTTTGATGGAATTAATGTTTGTTTTTAGGGTTTTCAGTGCTCATTGTCTCCACCCACTACAGAGTCCAACAAGGAGACACTCAACCGGGTGCCATGGCTGCCCAGGCACCATACTCACACAGCTTGTTAGTCAAGCCCTCACAACTAAATAAGAACAAACAGGAAAAGTGAAAGGTGAGAAACCACTCTAATCCTCACAAAATAAGTGCAAAAATAAAAATGTATCCGAACTGAATTGGCCTCACAAAAGAAAGAAACCTACAAAATTAGTAAATGCGTGGGGAAACTCGCAAACCATTGCCTGGAGGTGGACAAGGCATTCGCCTACTGCACAGTTTGCCATAGCAGGTCCAGCCACTAGTCAATAGATCCTGTGATAGGCCACCCCAATACCTCCCAATTACCTGAAGCAGAGGCCAAAGTAGTGAGTAGCAGTGGCCTCGGTTCACACCTGCCCAGCTCTGCGATGAACAGGCTCCCTAATGGCAAGATGGGCCAAAGGAGACTCCACTAGTCATGAGCTGAGGAGAGCAACTACCAGGATACTCCTTTTCAGGGACATGGGTATCCATGCACTGCAAACACATGGGCAAGCATTCAGGACCGTCTAGGTACCTGTCATCAGAACCTTAACAGGGTGGCTCTAAAAAGAAACAATTATTGCATAAAACAAAGAAAATTGCATTTTCCCAACACCTCTGGGGATAAAGGTGAAAATCATTGTTGTCAAAGCAAACTTTATGCTATCCATACTTCAAAAGCAAACTTTATGCTATCCATACTTCAAAACCAAAATTTCAAACATAATCACATCACTTGCAACATTAGTTTGAAAAACATTCTGCAATTTTCAACTTTTTCCACCATTAGAAGGTACAATTTTAGTATTTGGGAGATTCCAAAAGAAAATGAAAATGAACTAAAAATAATATAAAAGCAGCAGAAGAATAAATTAAAAATATATATAACCTTGGAAACATTTCTAATCATAAGAGTTAAACAGGAAGTTGGACTTATTGCAAATATTGCAAAATGATGTCACACAAAACTGCCATGGCCTTATGTTAACTTTAAGGTTTCTGTGACTGTTTGTCTGCATAACATATAAAAAGTTACAATCTAGAAACTTTATACTTTGATCATACTTCATATCTGGATAAAAAGTTCAGTCAGCAAACATTTAAATAACCAGTGTTTTCAGGTGGAAATCTACAGTGCATAGAACAAATTTGGTGCTTTGACTAGGAAATTTATATTAGTAAGGCTGGCAAGCTTTTCATAAAAGGTATAACTAAAAATTATTTATCTTTGAGTTCAACTTGACATTAGCATAACATGGTGTCATATACTAAACATAATGCACCAGTGTATTTGAATTATGCAGCACTTTAATTACACCATTTACTTAGAGAGCAAGTTTTCTAAACTCACATCTTCTTGCAAAATTACTATTTGTATATCAATAGTCTCTTGCATCTATCAAGTGTAATATGAACTTTAATTTTTTTATATACATATCTTAGAAAGTTAAATTTATACTTAGATCATTTTGCTTCTTGATATACTAAAGACAATCACATTTACACTGTTGAATGAATCCTTAAAATCTACAAATATAGAGCTTATTTTCTATTATTCAGTAGAAAAGAATCAGAGGATATGTCCTGTAGATATGGAACTCATGAAATAATAAACTGAAAAAAATTGGTTTTGCCATGAGTGGGATTAAAACGTCTCTTGGAAACAGGCCAGTTATGTTACCATTACACCATCAATGGCTAATGTTTTCTTCAGCTAGTGCAACATATAACCTTTCCAGATTTTTTTTTATTTGATTTGCACAGTGGAACCATCTATCTGGAAAGTGGACAACTCTGTTGCCTCATAGAGATGGAATTTAATATTTGTTATTCCCGCTCATGGCATTAAATCAATAATTCAGTAGTAAAGAATCACAAGATATGTCCTGTACACGTGGAATACATGAAATAATGTTTCCAGGAGATGTGGGTTCGAATCCCACTCATGGCAAAAACAATTTTTTTCAGCTTATTTTCTAGTTTCCAAAGTTTGGAAAGTTGTAACAATATAATTCTAATTTGAACATTTCAAAACACATCCATTTAAGTAAAAGATCTGTTAAAATTTAAATTTTAAGGCATCTAGTAACTGGAATGCATATAAGAATTAAATGATTAAAAATACCTGTTTTGTCTGGAGCAACTTGCAAAAAATATATCCACTCAATCAACTTTTTCCGATCATCATCAATTGAACCTAATGAATTTAACAAGTCCAATCCAGATACAGCAAAAAAAGCTACAATCAACCTGAAAAAAAAAAACTAAATATAGCAAAATAATAACATTTAAAAGCATATCATCCTCATCCTCAAGCAACTATGGGCTATGGAGTCCAACCTGATTGTGAAATTTAGCTCTCGAAACACATCTGTCCTTAGCTACATCTGGCCACTGTAGACCAATTCCATTGAGGTCCTGCTTGACATTGTCTGCCTACTGCATTCTAGGTTTCCCCCTCTTTCTCATGCCTTAGGCACACTGTTTATAACCCTATTGGTCAATTTATATTTATTCATATGGGAAACATGGGCAAACCAATGGAGTCTCTCTCTGCGCAATATGCTGCTTAAAGTAGGTTGCAAACTCCTTTACCTAACCTCATCATTAGTTACAAAGTTGAACCACCTAATACCCAAGATACTGCGTAAGCATCTAGAATCAAAAACATCAAGTTTCCTGTTATCTAGTTTACAAAGTGTAGAAGTTTCACTACCATAACTAACCGTAGAAAGTTGTGACTTCCACAAGAGAGTATCTCTTTTGAAAGATATATTAACAGTCTGCACCACGAGATGGTGGGGTCAGACTTTAGGTGCTAGGCCTGGCTGGTTCTGTGCATCATCACCGGGGATTGGTGCATATCTCTTCTTCCACTGAATGCTTAGCATAAGCTTCACAAAAAAAATTGCTATGATGTGAAAGAGGTTAGAGATGTGATATTTACAACTTAATAGAATAAAGTAATGTAGTTTATTTTTTGGTTTTTGTTATCAATGCATGCTATTTTACAAATTTATCATTGTCTTTATTCTTAACATTACTTTTACTTATTTTAGCAATCATTCTTTATCTTCTTACCACAACTACCAACATATGGATGCTTTTCTAACATCAGTAGAGGTGGGCTGTCTGTTTCTTTGGCCCCAGAGGGGGTCCCTTAGGTTCAGTCTAGCTGTCTATGAGAACAAAGTGGAGGCCTTCAAAAGATAGAAATGTAAGGCTGTGAAGCAGGAATAAAAAAAACTTGTGTCAATGTTCAATTACAATTCACACAGCTTGCTTTTTTGATGTGCAATTTAGATCAAGACGATTCATACTGCCACAGCAGCAACAAAGGGATTACCCCAACGAGCTGTGTAAGCATGGACATAGCTCCAGCACTTGAAACTGCACAGAGGGTTAGGTATATATGGCTCTACTTCACAGTGAAGGTACACTGCCTTGATGGTCGGCATAACAAAATGAATGTTAAAATTAGAACCCAGGTGGTATCTAATTTGTCATCATGGGATGCCAAAATCCAGTGGATTGTAATGATTCCTTGGATGGAAAATTTTGAGAAGTGCTCCTCAGAGAGAATGAGAAGTCCACACTCAGAAATCACATGTGGATGAGAATTCAGCAATTGGGACTGCAAATATGCCCATTTTGTGACCAATTTACTAACCTTTTTTCTGTCACTTGTAGGAAAGTTGGTGTGTATATTTTAAGATATTTCAAAATATATATGATTAACCATTCCTCTTGCTATTATTTTTTTAATTTTCAATATTTTTCTCTCAATTTTAGGAGCTTTATATATTCTTCCATTTGAATTAGTATATATATATATAATTGAATCACTCTTTTGTTTTACTTTAGGACTTTATGTATTTCTTCAAATGGCTTAGTATATGCAAAGTAAATGAATTTTGCTATGTTTATGTATTTACTTCCCTGATATATCATATAATGAGATTCCCCACCCCCTTTATATTGTTGTTTTGTTTAGCAAATGTCATTTATCCAAATCAATACTTTTGTTTATGTTATGCATATTTGCTGACATCTGCAACACTGTCATTTCTGTCATGATTTCATTTACTGTCATGAATCATATATATTATAGTTGTAATTCACGTTACTTGATTCTGTTATGTAAATTTTGTATAAAAATTTTGGAATTTTTCAATCAAAATCATTCATAAATTATGCATATTCTTAATTATTGTATAGAAGATATTTTAAAGAATTTATGCTTTTAATTAAAAAATATTTATTATTTAATTAAAAAAAAATACTAATTTAAAAAAAAGGAAAATTTTTTAAATTACTGATTTCATTTGTTTTTAAAGAAAGCTATTAGACATAGGCAACAATCACAGCATTACCTGGATGACATTTCAATGTCAATATATCTATAAATATTTTGTGGAAAAAATTTCACTGAATGTCCACAAAATTTTTTCCACAAAATATTTATAGAAAGCTATTAGCAGTAGAGGGGGAAATTTTAATAACTTCATGAAATAATATGCTGAAAAAAATTGCCTTTGCCATCAGTGGGATTTGAAACCACGTCTCCTAGAATCATGCCAGTTATGCTAACCACTTCATCATCAGCTAACGTCTTTCCACTTCCCAGATAGATGGCTACTGTGCAAATCAAATCAAATATCCGGAAAGTTTATGTCACACCAGCTGAAAAAAATGTTACCCGATGATGGTGTATTGGTTAGCATAACTGACATGTTTCCAGGAGATGTGGGTTCAAATCCCACTCACAGCAAAACCAATTTTTTTCAGCTTATTATTTCATGATTTCCATGTCCAGGGCACATCCTGTGATTCTTTACTACTGAATTTAATAACTTCTATCTCGCATCAAAATATTTTAAAAATTCAAATTTTTTTTTATTGTTCACAGAAAGACAGTGGTTGAATTTCAATTATGTTTGTTTTACTTTAGCTCAAAGTCTGGCAGATATATATATATGTATTCCATTTTTTTTAAAATATTTTCTCAGGGAATTGTTTTTATGAAAGATTTATAAATTAAATCTGTGTTAAAAACTGGTTCATCTGAAACCACCAGCAATAATTTCACTTTCAACTTCATTCAATGAAATGATATGTGAAAATAATGGCAGCGAGCAGACACAGCAAGAGCCTACTGTGTATGAAGTCAAAAAAAGGTTGGTGAGCTTGTTCATTCCTATAGATAAATATAACTACATAAAGATATACTAAGACTAGCAAGAGTGTTGATCGTATTGGTAGCTGGGTGTACTCATATTGTGTTCTGATTCAGTCAATAACAGTAGTAGTTTACATGCTCATTCAATTGCAACTTTTTGAGGATTTACAAAGGAAGATATCACTCTGAATTTAACATCAAACAATTTTAGAGGAAAAATTGTCTTGAGCCGGGTAGGATACGAACCCACAACCTCCTGATAACATGTTATCAGTTTTACAAGCTTTCTTTTTTTCCACTTCCCGGAAAGAATTCTCTTCCTGATAACATGTGTAGCCTCCCAAAACAAAAACAAACCAAAGTAAAACAAACATCACGTGACAATTAAAAAAATTTCCTTTTAATACAACAGACTAATTTTCCATAGCAATTTATGTCACGATTATATTATCAATGGTTCAAAAAACTGGATCAGTTATTGACAGCATTTATCAGGAAAAATATGTGAAGGAAATGATTTTATTTTTGTTAATATATAACCGAGTAATTATTCGCATTTTACCTTATTTTTAAACATATTGTGTCAATGTAATTATATGTAGAACTGAATATGACACTCCTGGTAATTGATATATCGTTATACATGTTCAGAGAACATTAAACAATGATTACTCTGCATTTTGAGTCATCAATTTAGCACAATTACAAATCAAGATCTATTTTAGTTTTAACGTCTTCCTTATTTGAAGGTTTATCATAGAAATATTACACTAATGTACATATATATACAATATAATCATACTATGTCAATCACTTTTTGAGCATATTATCAAACAAAAATGCCCATTGAACTTATAAAAAAAAGTAAATGCTCGATTTGCGACAGTAGTACTACGTACACAGGAAGCACTGTAGATCCACCGGATGTGATGTCACTTTAGACTTAAAAGGCCTTGAGTCTCGAAGGTCACGGTAGGGGACATGATGGGCTTGAAAAGGCTGTCATCCATTGGATGGGACATTAAACCATGTCCCTGTGTGCAGGAGAGCCATACCCTGTGCATGTTAAAGGACACACTGAATGGCCTTCACGGGAGGCTACCATCTGTCTCCCAACAGCTGTTCCAGTGAGTCCCCTCCCCCAACCTTCTCTGAATCTTCAGGGTCCTTGTGACCTGGCCATTTTTGCTTATGGTGTGCAAAAAAACTGCCACTCAGAGGTAAAACAACCCAACCCATAATTCCACATATCCATAATAAATCATATAAGTAACTTTAAAAAACTCCAAAATATATAACAAAATTAATAAATCACCATAATACACTAATAATTACCATACTACACGTAACTACTAAAAAACACTCAATTCATTCCAAACTATGATAACGAAATACGTGTCCGTTACTACTGCCATGTTCAGTCCCACATGAAAAAACTTCCAACATTCTTTCCCAACCCACTACACTAGAATCCTGTGAAAACTCTATATGTTACACCAAAAAAAAAAACTATTCTCCTAAAACCCTAACAACCCATAAAAACTCTCATTTTTTAAACTTAATAACTCCACATTATAAACTTTTGTCATTTTCTTCCACTCACAACAAAACACATACTACTGCATCATACTAAACACAAAAAGAAATTAAAATAATTCTATCTGGTTAACCACTCCTCCCTACCCCTTCAAATGCTCATCACTGCAAACCACTTACAAAAACATTCCCCCCCCACCTACACACAGCAATAAAGAGCTACCGAACTCCCACTTCCAAACAATGTGACCTTAACCTTACAAAACAGTTCACTAACACTATCAACAACCCTCCTAATATTAAATAATTTCAATTCCAAAATATCTTTAATAACTTATTATTTACCATATCTTAAAGAATTTCCCAAAAAACAACATATTAATTATTTTAGCTATCACTAAATAAACCCTCATTAAATATAGGATACATACGCACTTACCTCTAACCATACAGGCATGTTATCCAAATGAATTATAAAGCAAAAATGGCAAAAAAAAAAACAAACACAACTTCACACTCCCGTCAAATCACACACACGACATGTGACTACACATTACCTACCCAAAAGAAACAAATCAAAGAGCCATAGACCATCAACAACCAACAGTTACATTTCTATGTCATACTTTACACATCGACATCATACTTTACACTCCAACATCATACGCCACTTGAGTAGTGCCATCTGTTAGCTAAGGACCGTAACCAATACACTGACCAACTTTCAGTTTACATGCATAATCAATCTTTTCAATAAATGCTTTTGTGGGTGTCTCCTGGCTTCTAAAGTGGAGGTTTAGGTTCGATATCCAGGGAGGCTAAGCATTTTTCTTCATCAACTTTGCTCTTGTTTTTCTTTCCTTTTAATGTGTAAATATTTGCAAATATTCCATGTGGCATACTTTGCCAAGTTATTTTTCAAAAGAACTTGAAGATAGAAAACATTTATCCTTTAAAAATAAATTGCAAAGCTGCTGGTACATCAATCCATAGTGAATGGACAGTATTCCCTGTTAAGAGAGACATCAAATATTAATTAAAAGATTTTGAAAAAATTCATCGCCGACAAAGCAGGAATCGAACATGCATCTCTCCAGATGCATGCCAGAGCACGCTACCATTGTACCACGTGTCAGACAATGAAATTTTTCAGAATAAGACCTTATAAATCTTTACTGAGATGTGGCTGACACAGCATCATACTCAAGGAGATGCAACTTTTTCAGTCATTGCTATTGATTATCAGATGTTAAAGAGAAGATCGCTAATGCCAAAGCATATATATGATTAAAAATCAATCCATAGTGAATGCACAGTATTTCCTGTTAAGATAGACATCAAACATTAATTAAAAGATTCTGAAAAAAATTAATCACTGACATGGCAGGAATCAAACCCACATCTCTTCAGATTCACGCCAGAGTGCGCTACCATTGTACCATGCGTCAGACAATGAAATTTTTCAGAATCTTTTAATTAATGTTTGATGTCTATCTTAACAGGGAATACTGTGCATTCAATATGGATTAATTTTTAATCACATATACACTTTAGCGTTAGCGACCTTCTCATTAACACCTGATAATCAATAGCAAAGACTGAAAAAGTTGCATCTCCTCGAGTATGGCACTGTGTCAGCCACATCTCAGTGAAGATTTATAAGGTCTTATTCTGAAAAATTTCATTGTCCAACAAGTGGTATAATGGTAGCGTACTCTGGCATGAATCTGGAGAGATGCGGGTTCAATTCCTGCCATGTCAGCAATGAATTTTTTTCAGAATCTTTTATTTAATGCTTGCTGGTACATCTATGAAGTTGGAAGTCGAACAACTTAAGGTGCACATGCATCACATTAGCGACTATGTTAGTTTCTGCTAGGTATACACAGTGGCGCTGAATACTCAGACTGCCACCATAGAGCCTATGGCAGTCATATATTTATATTTCGTTCTATAAGGTATGGCCAAGACCAATGCACGACAATCTGTGTTGGCTTCACTACTTACCTTGTTCACATTTATTATTTTTTACATAAGCTGTAGTTCTACCAATTATATCACTTAGAGAAATATTAACGGTTTCAATTTCACTCTTCCTAACGTTATCAACATTCTAAGTCGTTTCATCTGATATTAATCATAATCTTTCTAACGTTATCAATGCTGAGTCGTTTCATCCGATATAAATCATAAACTGCGAGCCTTGTCCCGTTACTTAAGGCATTATGTTACTCGTACTTTGCCAACACAAATATTCGAAATTCTGCCCCTGAATATTTCGTTCATTTTCTTAAGTTACATTTAAAAACATACATAAATAAAATACATACCTAACCCCTCGGTAATCACTAAATATTTACAGAAATACGATGCACCAACTAACGAATTAATGATCCGTCTGTTTACACATAAATTATAAATATTCGTCAATTCAATTGTAATCATTTCAGAGAATTTTAACAAACCTTGTTGAATCAAGCGTGTCAAACCTGTGCGGCAATATTTGAAGACATTTCAAACAAAAGTTAATATGCTTCTCTTTCAAAAACCGTACATCACACGCCGCAGCCATAGAGGCCATGACAAATAATGTTGCCAACTTAGTAGGTCAAAGCTTTCCTTTTTGAGAATTCAAAATAACCATGCTAAACGGCCAAACTTTCTGAAGTAAAGGCAACGGCCCGATCCACTTATCAGAGTGCATGCCAAGTACGGCAAAGACCAGTTTACTCCAATCCAAATTTTACGTGAATGGCACCAAAAACAAGATCGCTCAGTGCTGCTCGCCGAGAACTTCTATGATTACAGGCTTGTGATCACGATAGATAATTTAGCTGAAGAGCTCCTGGATCTGACTAGAGCGCTTGAGCGAACTATAGTCGTCATCGTTGACTGTTGCATACAGGGCCCCCACATCCTGAAGTGGGCCCCCCCTACCTACGGTTATTTTGTCCTATTGTATGAAAAAAGAAGAGCAAACACAGATTTGGTGTCGGAAATGCTACAAGAGAAACAATTATATTCACATACGAATTTGTTAAATGAACTGCATTTTAACGATTCACACAACTATCGCAAATATTTACCTATGAGTGAAGAAAAGATAATGCATTAAAAGGGCCACGATGCAATTTACGGAACAACATGGCATTACTGAATAAATGTAACGTAAAAAATGGGAACGTAACATATGACACACCGGTTAGAGGTTCTAACAGATTTCAATGGAAAATATCGTCTGCTGCTGAGATTTGCTGTGGCATGTATATATCACATTTAGATATTTTTAAGGTTTATAAAGCAGCTAGGGTATGATCTGAAATGATCATATATGTTTTTTTTTAACTATCATGTGGTTCTCTGAATTTTAGAATGCTGCAAATTAAAATTTTTTTAATAATGCAGAGTATCTACGTAGACCTCCTAGGAAATAAAATTCCAAGATATTTAGGAGTTTACTGGTAGGCGTTTTATGTGTGTTTAATCCTTTGATTACGTTTTTTTTGGGGGGGGGAGTTGGTTTTAAGTATGAAACAAAAGTCTATTGTTTAATGATATGCTGTAGTCGAAATAGTTGTCTTCAATAAGAATATTTTCTTGGGGAGGGGAAGGTCTTTTTTTAAGTGCAAAACCAAATTTGTTATTTAGAGATAATTCTGGTTCAAACAGTTGCCTCCGATGTAAATTATTTTGCAGGGGGGTTGGGGGCATTTAACATGTGCGGAGCGAAAAATTCTTTGTTAAGAGATACATGCAGACTAAAATTGTTGTCTTCAACATGATTATATGTATATTTTGGGGTTTTTTTTCCCATGTGGAACCAAAATTTGTTCATAAGCGTTATGATCTGTTTGAAATTATTGTCACAGATGAGATAATATATTTTTAGAGCTTTTTATAGTGCATAATGAAAGTGTGCTATTGAGTGATATGTGTAGTTAATACATAGCCTAGATATAGTTAATTTGGCTCATATTTTTTTATATCTTAAGCAAAATTTTACGTTTATGTTATTTATATGCTAAGCGAATTTTTGAAATTGCAAATTTTTCCACTGTTAGAGTGAGCAATTATAGCTTTCTGATGATTTAAAATGTATGAAGCTGTAACTGCGCTTTCTAATGGTGGAAAAATTCCAAAATTTTAAACTGATATTGCAAAAGATATATTTAAGCTGGAAGTTTGAAATTTTGATGGTGTAATGTGAAGGTTACCAAGTTTTCATTGACAACAATAAAATGATAATTGGAAATCTCGCTTACTTGGATTGGTGCTAATAAAACGTTATAATTCACATTTTTCAAATACTAAGGTAATTTTAATTCATATCGTTACAGATCATTAAATGCAGAAACAACAAAACTACTAATGACTTTTTCAAATGATTTGTGTATAACAGAAATTAGAAATTTCGGTAGTAGCTTTTCAAAGAGATATTCCATTGACAGGTGATAATATACCCCACTTTTCTCAGAGCAGTGTAGTAAATCATGGGTAAATGCAACTTTTTTAAATTTAAGAAATAAAAGACAAATTCTTTTATGTTGTATAATTACTAAAAATATGCTATTTGCCCCATCATCTGTTAGCTCAAATTAAAACTTTTCAGGAGTGAAAAATTAAGTAAGGGAAAAATTTCATTCTCTTCGAAAATGGGATTCCCATATGTGCAGAGGAATATGCATTCTTATAGTTTGTTTTAATTTTCAATTGAATATCATGCTCAGTTCCGGTTTTCCTTTATGTTCTTCATTTCTGCTTCTAATTTTGTGTTAGACTCATAATGTTTCCAGAAATGTAAAAAACATATGTATTTGCACCATTCTAATCCAAATAAATATTTAATTTCGTTTGCAAAAAGAAAATGAGAACTATTTTGAAACTCATTTATCGCAAAAAGATAATCTACCATTTATTGAACATAATTTAAAAAAATTTCAATGCAATTAATGATAAAACAGCATGTTTAAATTATTAATTCACTTTCAAATATGAATACGACTACATTTTTAAACTATATCCAAAAAAGATTCGTTGTTATATCTATTATCTTGCACCCATTTGGAAAGATACAGTTCAGTAATAATTAAAGAACAAAACGTTGTATTAATTTTAGACTCGCCCTTTTGATTTAATGTTTCAAATTCAAGAGCCATTAAGTACATTCACTAAGTGATAAAGTATTCCATTTTAAAACTTAAATTTTATTTTCATCATTCATTGAAGCGCACCATCAAAGTATCATACCGCTATTACAAAGGAATTTTTTCTCATCTTACTCAGTAATCTTAGTGCCGTAAGCACCCAGAGGTTGGGATACATGATGTTCTGTTGAAGAGGTGTGATCGATGATGGTTTATTTGTGATTATCATATATGGCATGCCAAGAATTTATGGTTAGCATAGAAGATCAACTGAAAATGGGTAACTGTGGAGACTGTGGCTGAAGCTCATTCCTTCCTGCACATAATGATATCCCACAAGTTAACCTGGGCACCAATGTTAAAATGAAAATATCTTAATGAAAAGTGATACTTAAAGTATTCTAAGAGATGTGCTAAATCTGATATTCAAGAATAAGAATTTGCACTCGAAGGACAGTCAGCTAGCAAAGTGTAGCAAAAGAGGACTATTTGATTATCTTTGGCACATGAAATGGATGCCTATCATTTGTGAAATCTCTTTTCCCTCAGGGCTCTCCTCCTCTCACAACACTCAAACGTCTGAAGCTCAAAGGGCTGAGTGGTAATTTTCAGTGGTCTAATGCCCTCTCCCGCCCCTCTTTTAAGTATGGCCACTAAAATAATGACACTGGGTTTATTTAACACTCAAATAAAAGGGGTTAGGCCTCTAAATACATGTATAAGTTCAATATAACAAGTTTTACCGTTGCCATCCAGCTATTGATAAATCCCCTAAAGAGCAGATGAGATAACATGTATATATATTCCTACTTATCAAAGGTTATTCTTACTTGAGAGCAACCCTAAATATTGTTATTAAAGAATTATACTTACAAAGTACACATAAAGTAACTAATAACTAATCTTGATATGTTCCTAACTGAACTTAGAGGTAAATCTACGAAAATCCTAACGTTCACATAACAAAATTCTTATTCCTAAAGTACTATACTGCTTCAATAGCTTAAAAGAGGAGGAGCAAGGTATGAGAGATAAAATGGGCCCTTACAGATGTAATCCACTTTCAGCAGAGTTTGCACACACAGAACAATTCCTCATTGACATGAAACACTGAATTATACTTGGAGGCACTATTCAGTCATTTTGGAGCTAGTGAAATGAGAGGTGTTTTCGGTTGTTTTTTTTTCTTTTAACTCGAGAACTAATGGGTCAATACTATTCTGCTAACAGGATCTTCAGGAAACACTAATTAAGCACCCAACCGATGAGTTGTAGGCTGGAGTAGAGATGAGTTGTAGGCTGGAGTAATAAAGTCACCTCTCGGTTTTTTTAAAACAAAAAAGGGCATTTTCCCTCCCACCCTGGGTCTAAGAAGTCAATTCGTTATTGCCAATGGAAACTTCATGACGTTCGCATTCCACCAGCAATATTTAAAAATTCTAACTAAAATACGTCGTCTGCAATATTTGTTTGAAATTTTTGAAATTGTGAATTTTTCCACCGTTAGAGTGAGCAATTATAGTTTTCAGATGATTTAAAAAGTGTGAATCATAATATTTTATCAATTCCTATCTAACCCAAAAAAATAATGTTTTATTTATCTCTCATCATCATCATCATCATCCTCAAGCAGCCATGGGCTACAGAGGTCCAACCAGACCGTGCAATTTACTTCTCCAAGCAAGTCTATCCTGAGCTACATCTACTGCATCTGGCCACTGCACACGAATTCTAACAAGGTCCTGTTTGACATTGTCTGCCCACCGCATCCTAAGTCTCCCCCTCTTTCTGAGGCCTTTAGGCACACTGTTCATAACCCTATTCACCAATCTATAATTATCCATACGGGCAACATGGCCAAACCAACAGAGTCTCTCTCTGCAGAATATGCTGCTTAAAGGAGGTTGCCGATTCCTTTGCCTAACCTTATCATTAGTTACAAAGTTGAACCACCTAATGCCCAAGATACTGCGTATGCATCTGAAATCAAAAGCATCTAGTTTCCTGTTATCTTGTTTACAAAGTGTCCAAGTTTCACTACCATAAATAACTCTAGAAAGAACCAAACTATTATACAGTCTAATTTTAGTCTTTAGGTGTATACGCCTATTTTTCCACACTCTCCATAGATTCTTAAAAGTCCCGGCAGCAATCCCTATTTGTCTGTTAATCTCATGCCGTACATTACCATTTTCTGTTACATAGCTCCCAAGATAATTAAACTGTGACACCTGCTCAAGACTGGAACCATTCAGATTAACTGAATCACAGCCTGCCTGACCAATTTTCATCACTTTAGTTTTCTCTCTGTTTATAACCAAACCTACTCTTAGTCTCATCAACAGCTCGAATGAAAGATTTCATCTCATCAACATTATTTGCCAAAAGGGCTAAATTATCAGCGTAATCTAAATCAGAAATTTTCGTATCTCCAGCCCATTTAAGGCCAAAATCTTTCCCTTGAAGTGAATTTCGCATAACATAATCAATAACCAAACTAAAGAGAAAAGGAGACAAAATGCACCCTTGTCGAACACCAGAAGTAATGCTAAACCAATTGCTACAAGCCTTACCAACTCTCACACACGACTCAGTGTTATTATAGAGAGCTTTCATTATGTTAACTAATTTGTCAGGTATACCATATGATCTCACAATCAACCACAAATTATGACGATCAACAGAGTCGAAAGCCTTTTTGAAATCAACAAAGCTGGCAACCAAAGGTTTCTGAAACTCTAAACATTTCTCAAGAATCTGCCTAAGTGAAAATATCTGATCCACACATCCCCTACCACTTCTGAATCCACATTGCTCATCACGCAATTGACTGTCAACCAGATTCTTAATTCTATTAAGCACAATCATGGAAAGAACTTTACCTGGAACAGAGAGTACGCTAATACCCCTATAGTTATCACAAGAACTGCGATTACCTTTTTTGATAATAGGGATAACAATAGCTCTGGTAAAATCCTTAGGAACCATGCCTTTATCATAAAACATATTCAGAATTTCAGTCATCCAAGTGGTAACCGAAACATTTCCAGCTCTAAGCATTTCTGTAGTAATTTCATCTACCCCTGGGGATTTATGAAGTTTAAGTTTAGAAACAGCCAAAATAACTTCAGATTGTGTCATAGGGCCAACATTAAAGCCACCAATGCATCTATCATCATTGCAAACAATGGGAATAGAACTAACCGCATTGTTTAGAACATCACTGAAATGCTCAGCCCACCTAGCCATGACAGAATCCTCACCTTCTATAACCTTACCTTGTTTATCCTTCAATCCCTGTATACCTGTCCGTTTTCTACCACACAAAACATTAACTATCTGGTACAGCTCTCTGCTGTTGTGTCTGTCTAACTGAAAGAATACTGCTGTTGTGCTGTCTAACTGCTCTCAGCAGTTAGACAGCACAACAGCAGTATTCTTTCTTCTTTCTTTCCGAAAGTCTGGATTCTTTCTTTCCGAAATAAGCTCAAGTGCCTTATCACTCAGACAATTCTGTCTCTTCTGCTCCTTTTTTCCTAAAAGAGTACTGTTAGTGTCCAAAAAAGCCTGTTTAAAATGATCCCATTCTTCCTCAACTTCAGTAGTAAGCATACCATGACTGTCATAATGACTAAGTAACCTATCATGGTAAGCTTTGGCTATAACTGGGTCTTTCAGAGCTTCAGTATTAAAAGCAAATTTTTTAACCCTAGCACAACACTTTTTAAGTTTAAGTTGCAAGACACTTTTAACTAGGTAATGGTCAGATCCAATTTCAGCTCCCCTATATGCCCTGGTATTTCTAACAGAACTAGCCCATTTGCTGTTAATTAATATATAATCAATCATATTCCTATGCAGCCCATCAGGTGAAACCCATGTGTATTTATGTATGTCGCGGTGTTTGTAATAAGTGTTAGTTATTCTGAAACCATTGAGTTTACTTAGCTGTAGGAGACGTTGCTCATTGCCATTGCAGCTACCAATACCAAAAGGGCCTATTACTCCTGCCCAAAGATCAGAGTCAGTACCAACTTTGGCATTGAAGTCACCAAGAACAAGGGTAATATGTTCTTTCTTGACAGAATTCAAAATATCCTGAAGTTGTTCATAAAACCTATCCTTCTCATCCTCATCCGCATCCTCAGTGGGGGCATAACAGCAGATAACATTCAGGTCTTTAACGCTTGTCTGAAATTTTGCTGTAACAAACCTTTCATTAATGCACTCATATCCTAGAAGAGCATCACTAGCGTGTCTGCTAAGAAGCAGTCCCACGTCTTGGTGATGCTTATTGTCGTCCCTCCCTGAAAAGAGAAATTTAAGATTATTTTTAAGAATCTGACCTTTATCTGTCCATCTGGTCTCTTGCAAGCCGAGAATATCTAAATTATAATAGTGGAATTCTTGTGTGAGGACATCAAGAGAAAAAGCTCTGTGCAGAGTCCTCACATTCCAACTACCTATGGAGAGAAAATGGTTAGTGGGATGTTTAAAGAAACTATGTTTATTGAGAGAGGGAATGCCGACAATATCAAACAGCCCCCTAATCGCAGACATGGGGCAAAGACCCGTTCCCCCACTACTAAAGGCTGAAGCCATCTACACTGGAAGACTTCCTCCAATGTAGAATTTGACGATGCCAATAGAAGCAAAGAGTTCAGGTGCCTGCGATGACCTCTGCTCAGGATTATCCACCAGCTGATAAACATATCCTGTGAATCTATTCACTTGGGGCTGTCAACCCACAAACAAACAGGAAACACAGCGGAAGATTTTTCCCTCCACAGAAGCCCACCAGTGCAGCAAAATCAGGATCCATAATCAAGCTCAGAGCCACATATCTGTCCAGTCCAGTGGGTTTATATGGTCAGCACCAGGACCCTGTGTGATTGACCACTCCTCAGCAGGGTAGAAAAAAAAGAAAAGTAGCCATAGTTGTCTAGATCAGTAGGACACACTAATCTGGCAGCCCTCCCCTTCCGTAAACACACACAATTATCTGCTAAAACTAAAATGGTGTGCTTTCCCACCCCTCTTTGGATCTAAGAGGTTTACTCATTGCTGGCAATGGAAACTTCCGTAACATTCACATTCCATCAGCAAAATTTCGAATTTCTACCATAAATATATCGTGTGCAATATTCATTTGAAATTTTTGAATTTTAAAATTTTTCACCATTAGAGGGCACAATTATAGTTTTAGGAAGATTCGGAAAGTGCATATTAGTAATATTTCATCAGTACCTGTCCAACACAAAACGAATTTTTAATTTATATCTGTAAACAAAAAATTCGATGTCTACAGAAGAACAGATGGACGGACTGAGAGATAGACAAACGACAAAGCAAAACTATTATCTCGTTTTCTTTGAAAACGAGATACTAAAGAAAAATTTTGTCTATGAAAACGTTTTTGGCAACAGTTGTCCAGTGGGCATCAGTTATAAATTTTAACATAATGGTGTTACAAAGCTCACACTTAAGTTCGTGTCCACCCAAAAAAGAAAAGAATGTGTTATATATGAATGACCTAAGCAGAGTCGGGCAAGTAATGTTCTGCATTGTCATTCTTGCAAAAACATGACTGCCACAGTTTGACAATAAGCTAGATCTCAAAGAGTTTGTTTGGAATCTGTTCTGATCAAGATCATTGTCACTGTACCTGGAGCTTGATGGAAAAATACTGCCGGAAGTCCAAGTAGGAACCAGCAATGCGGAGTAAGACAGGGGCATGGCCAACTTAGCAGCAACGTTTGCCAAGTCATTGTCCCTGATCATTACATGACCACGCACCCAACAGAAGAAAATTGTGGTTGTGGCTGCCAAATGATGCAGCTTTTGGTAGATCTTGGAAAGAACAGGGTAAGGCTAATGCCTCATCGAGATCACAACCTGTAGTGAGCTAAGCAAGTTGGTGTATATAATACACCAACGATGATGGTTAGCCACCACCAGGTCCAAGCCGAAGCTGATAATATGCAACTATGCAGTGGAAATGGAACACTACTATGGGATCTGTTCTGTAGTGAAAATGTCATAGCAGACCACGACAGATCCCACCGAGGCAGATCCCACTCAGGACGCAGCCATATGATACGTTCTTTGGGATAAGGCCATGACACAGTGTTCCCAACAGAGACAGAAAAGAGCAAGGAGAAAGAAAGTTGGTGATGAAGATTGGTAAGCGACATCGCAAGCCTCAGGCATGATGGTCTTGAGAGTGCCAAATTGCCATGTCATGTCATTACCTTTTTCGATGCCAAAGAAAATTAACACAGGATGTTCTCATTTTAAAAATAAATTTCTGGTAGCTGATTCGTAGTGTATCAAATAATCAAGAGTTTACCGTTGTCTGCAAAAGCCGCATTGGGTGTTGGAAAGAAGGTTGTGGTGTTCCAAATACCAGATGAGTCTGGCATTTACCATTCTTTCCAACACCTTGCACATGCAGCTCATCAACTCAATGGGACGATAATTCGAAGGAATCTTGGGATCCTTACCCATCTTTGGGAAGTCCAAGACGATGGCCTCCCTCCAGTAGTCTGGAAATTGCTCCTTGAGAAAACTGCAGAAAACTTACAAGATGCAGTGCACTCTGGATTCCATCATTTTTTGGGAAACGAGGAAATTGTGGAAGTTTGAGAAAGAATCGAGGCAGCTGCATCGACAATAGAGTCTGTAATTTCTGCCATTGCTACATTGATTGGCTCATGCCTAAGAGAGTGGTGTCCAGTGGTTTGAACTCAAAGAGGAGTTCAAACCCACTTCAATCAGTCCGATCAAGCCATGATACACATGAAGGGTCACAAAGCCCTCCCCCACAGGATATGGTACAGCATATTGGGGGGAGGGGAGGGGATCGCTTCCATAAGCATTGTTCTCGACCTCTCAAGAATATTTCGGTTGTTTTACCTCTGAGCAGCACATTTTTGCCCACAATGGGCTAAATGACCAGGTCACAAAGAACGCGCATAAAAGGTTGGGAAGGGGACCAACTGGAATAACTGTTGGGAGACAGATGATACCCTCCTGTTAAGGCCATCCAGTGTGTTCGCTAACGTGCACAGCGTATGGCACTCCTGCACATGGGGCCATAGCTTAACATCCCGTCCAACGGATTACAGTCTTTCCAATTGGTGTACACTACTCAACGTAAGCAGGGAATGGAGATTTCCAGAGATAAATCTCAATGCTGACCTAACTGGGACTCGACCTGGGAACTGCAGATTACGAGCCTGGTGTGGTACTGACTGAGCCACCCCCAGCCCTTCCATGTCAGGAGTGAAGTGGTTCTTCCAGTGGATGCCTATCTGTCATTTACAGATCAGTCTTACATTAATGGTGTATAAATAAATATTTTCCTGAATTGCGTCAGTGGCTGTGAAGTTCACTTATGGAATATTGCACACGTTTTTTTAAAACGTGTCATTTAGTTTCTGTTATAAAATTATGCTTCCTATAAAGAGTTTATGTTAGTATATGTGCTTTACTTTTAATTATTTTGTTAGAATGATAAAATGTATTACAAATAGAGATTTCTTTGATATTTTTTCTTCTTCAAGTTTTTGGAATACGAATTTACTGTGCACAGGGTGTCAGAACTATAACGGTGAGGTTTCGGGAAGCACTTTCATCTAATACACAAAAGACATGCCATTGAATGTTGCACTTGTACATTCCCTCAATGAAATAGTTTCACTGGTGATCACAAGACAGGATGGCGACCCAACATATTTCTCAAGAGATGTTACAGAAGTTCTTAATGCAAAATTGCCTGACAGATGGGCCGGCAGGGGTTGTCTAATTCTATGGCTACCAAAGAGCTGTGATTTGACATCCCTTGATTTTTCTTCATATGGGAATTTGTAACGAATTAAGTTTGCATGGATAAAATTCGATAGCTGAATCATTTTAAAGCCAGAATAAGAGAAGCAACTGAGTAAGTAATAGGAGATATGCTGCAGGGTGTTTGGCAAAAATAATGGAATACCGATTGGGCATAGACAGGATTACGAACACTGCACATGTGGAAATTCTTTAATTATGTTCAAAAGCTCTATTTTAGGTCAGCTTTCAATTACAATATTACTTTCTATAATATGTATAATATTTCGCTATATATTGGTTCTCTAAACCCACCATTGGTTTTCGGACATTCAACCCAGCAATTGTAGCAGTCACCTAGAGTCCCGTGGTAATAAGAGTCCCCACTTTGTTAGTGAAATTTCGTAAGTTGAATCTTTAAGGTATCTAGGACATTAAATATATGAAAAAAGTTAATTTTTTTATTCTGTATATACAAGGATGATATTCAAAATGTTTAACAACCGGTATAAATCACTGTTCCAGATATCACAACAACCTAAGACAATTAACTTGAACTAATGAGTTTATATTACAATTTATATTAATAATTAATTTCACCACTTATCGTAGTTATTATATACTAAATTATTTAACAACAGGTACGGAGCAATTTCAACATTTTAACAGTCAGTAGGACAGTTGGGTTGTTTTACCTCTGAGCGGCAATTTTTTGCACACCATGGGCTAAATGGCCAGGTCACAAGGACCCCATAGGCACAGATAAGGTTGGGGGAGGGGACCCACTGGAACAGCTGTTGGGAGACAGATGGTAGCCTCCCATCAAGGCCATCCAGCATGTTCTTTAACGTGCACAGGGTATAGCTCTCCCACACACGGGCCATGGCTTAACATCCCATCCAACGCACCACGACCTTTCCAAGCCCATCGATGTCCCCTACTAACACCTACGTCACAGAAGCATGAAATAACGCACATCATCAAAAAGGCCTACCACCTTTACTTCTGGTGTAAGATTGGAGGTCAACAGAGTAGATTGGCTCTGCATATAGTATACAGGGTGTCCCTAAATTCATGGCCCAAATGTGAGGGGATAGTAGTACACACCGAACCCACCACTGTTCGTCATAGAATATGTTGCTGCAAACGCAGTGAGGAGTCGGAAATGAAGGACAGACTCAGAGGTTTCCAGAGGCACATTTATTGATCATTACAACAAATGCTCAAACGTTCGCCCACCAACGTTGATACAGGCGGCACAATGGCAGAGTAGTGATCAGCGTACCTGCTCTTAAACACCAGGCTTGTCGACACTGAGAATGCTGGGGTGTGGCTGATCCAGCGCTTTTAAGCCATGCGGCCTCATCTGCGCCCCCTACCGGCACCAGGCTGCGTTTGCAGCCGCATATTCTATGACGAATATTGGTGGGTTCGGTGTGTACTACCATCCCCTCACGTTTGGGCCATGAATTCAGGGACACCCTGTATAATAGTTGTACAATACGTTTCTTCGCAGCTGGCTAAATGACAAAAGATGGTCAATCCCATTCGCCATTCCTATGAAATTCGAAGCAACTTGGTAAAATCCAGGCGAGCTGTGTAAATCTGGATTTGTTTTAATTAAGGACAGTTGGCAAAATCGAGACAACTTGGAAAAATTCGAAGCCACAAGGTAAAATACAAATAAGTTGTTGATATTGGGATTGTTTTTATGAAATTAAGGAGAGCTTGTTACTTTTGGCATTTGCATTGTTGAGATATAGCGGAACAATTGTTTCGCATTTCCCCTTTTCTAGGGGAGAAGAAAACATGGGGGGTTAATTTTTTTTATAGTCTAAGACAGTTCCCATGTCACAAGCTTTCATTAGACACATAGCTCATTAATTTCCGCACTTGCATTCAGGAGATAAAGAGAATAATTTTCATTTCTCCCCTTTTTTTACGGGAGAAGAAAGCATGGGGGATCAAGTTTTCGTAGCCTACGACATTCCCATCGTCAGAAGCTTTCATTCGACGTATAGCTTGTTACTTTTGGCCTTCGCATTCTGGAGATATAGCTTAAGAATAATTTTCACATTTCCCTTTTTCAGAGGGGAAGAAAGCCAGGGGGGTCAATTTTTTATAGCCTATGACACTCTCCGCATAATAAGCTTTCATTTGGCACATGAATGACTTAAGCGGAACCGAGAGAATACAACTTCCTCCTTGCTATTCCTACAAAAACATGACTGCCATATTTTGGCAATTGGCTTGATCTTGAAAAGTTTACTGCCAACCTGTTCAGTCCAAGATTTCTGCAACATTGTCTGGACCTAGTGCAAAAGCACTGCCAGAAGTTTGCATATGGAACCGGCAGTGGAGAAACAGACAGGGGCCTGACCAACTTGGCAGCAGCATCTGAAAAGTCATTGTCCCTGATCCCGATGTGCCCAGGAACCTAGCAGAAGATATCGGTTTTAGTGGCTGCCAGACAATGGAGCTGTTTGCAGACCTTGGAGAGAACAGGGTGAGTCTCATTCTTCACCGAGATCAAAGACTGTAGCGAGCTAAGCGACTTGGTGTAGAGGATACACCGACGATGACGCTTAGCCACTATGTGGTCCAAGGCAATGCTGATAGCATGCAACTCTGCAGGGAAGATGGAATACTGCCATGGGATCTGGTCTGTAATATACATCACATCAGACCGTGGCAGATCCCATTGATGTGCTAGACTTCAAGCATTTGTGAAGACAGGCAAGAAGTCCAGGTGCTCCAAGTCGAGACGGATTTTGCCAACGCTTTCGACCCCCCCCCTCTTTTACACTTTACTATACTTCATATCCTTCCATAATTAAACTTAATTGCATCAATAATAATAAAAATAATTCTTAAAAGTTAAACATATTCTCATTATTGACAATTCTAACCATAAACACATAACAAATTCAAACATGGTCTGGACTTCAATCAAGATTTTATATTTTTTTCTATCCCCCATCTTTCGTATTTTATCTCTCACTATTTCTATCCCTCCTTTCTCCCCCCTCCCATTACTTATTATTTTTATCACTATTATCTTATCAGGGACCTGGGTTCTAGCCCCGGGTAAGACATGGATGTTTGTGTTTTTCTGCTGAGGTCCTGCCATCCTCACAGACTTTCTACTATGGCATAAAAACTGACAGGCTCCTGAGTAGTCTAGTCGCACTATACCGTTCCCCCTTTGCACAGTACTTACCCCCTACGACGTCAATGGCCACACCCACTCCCAGTCGCATGATCACGCCCCTTATTAATATTCATAATTAATAATTAATATTTCATAATTATTAATTAATTAATAAGTAATTAATCCCCCTTTATTAAAAATTCCTCTCCCCTTATTAAGTACCCGTGGCGCCATCTAGTGTATATGATGAGTACTATTTTCACACAAAAAAAAACAATTTTAATCGTAATTTTTCCAATTTTTGACTCCCCCTTTTTCCCCTTTTTTCTCATTTTTTAAATTTTTGACTCCCCCTTTTTTCTCATTAAAAACTCCCCTTATCAAAATTCCTCCCCCTTTATTAAGCACCCGTGATGCCATCTACTGTATAGGATGAGTACTATATTTAGAAAAACATTCTATTTTAATCGAAAATTTCCCAATTTTGGACTCCCCTCATTAAAAAAAAACCCTATCAAAAATTCCTCCCCCTTTATTAAAAATCCCTCATTAAAAGTTCCGCCCCCTTTATTAAAGTCCCCGATCACAAACTCCTCTGGTATCTACGCTCATCTGAAATTTTCCAAGTCCACTAAACTTCTTTGGTGACAACGATCAGAATGGCTGATGCAATCCTCTAAATAATCACAAAACTAAACTTTCGGTGACAACGATCAGAATGGCTGATGCAATCCTCAAAAATAATTACAAGATCCCATATTTTGTGAATTCGACATTCATAAGAATAAGGACTATCCCGCAGTACCTGTTTTAAAAGACTGTCCGCAGAAAATGAAAAAATGCTCTTGGGTAAAAATAAAAAAATTAATAAAAGGAAAACGGCAAAAAAATCTGATTTAAAAACAAATTATTGGTAATTATGAAAAATATTGAGGGGTAATATGGTCTGCTGACCTGTATGGGCGACATAAAAGACCCACTTTAGAATACGTAACAAGCATGCAGAATTTCACCCCCCGGACCACGTTTTACTGACGGATGGTTTTACAATCTGAAAAGTCCTGCGAAATTAAAAAATATTATTCCAAATGGGGAATCACAAGGGTTTTATTGACGGATGAATCTTGGATCACCTCCTGCGCTGTCGACCCCTTTGCTTCCATATCAGGCGCAATGTCTTACAACATGAAAACCCACTGGCACTCTTGATCGTGGTTTTCGGACTCGAAAATTTTCCAAGTCCAGAGACGGTTGCCAGCCCTTCTGACTAAACCCATCCTCATTTCAATCTCCTTTCGTTTCAGGCCATCACAGGATATGGAAACAACGTTTTGTCTTATCGAAACATCCCATTTATGATAGGTCAGCTATTTGTTTACCCCGTTGGAAGAAGACAAGCCATTTTGAAATTACGCGCCCCTAAACCTCCAAGAGTTGAGCTTCTCTTATTTAGTCTCCATAGGGTTGAAGGATGTTACCATCAGATATCTGTGTTTCTGCATCAGGACTAGTTTTGGAAAGTGGTTTTACATTAAATCTGCCATGTCTCAATTAATTATTCTCCGCCATTACGCGACATGGTTTTATTCCTAATACTTATTACCACTGTAGCCTCAGTACACGATGCAAACTTGTTCCTAGGAAGTAACGCTACTCGGTAACAGTTTCTTCCTCCGAAGAAAAATCGGCTATGGGAGTATTTTTTAAAAATCTACAAACGCTCTCACAGTTTGTAAAAATCGTCTTTTCCACCGTTTACTGGCGAACGTGTTGAAGCTGATGAAATTCGCGTTGCGGCGTCAGTTACACGCTTTACAAGGTCAGTTGTTTTCATCGGGTAAAGAAACGCGGCAGAATGCTATAGAAAGTAAGAATGCTGAAAGTAGAATTCACATGTTTCTGCTTACGTAAAAAAACTTTAGTTCCAACATGAGTTAATGGAGTAGGGAACATTAACAAATACACTAAGCTACTATAAAAATAATACATAAGTCTCACGCGATCGTACCCTCTCAACTTACCTGAGTTACTCCACCGAAATTTTATTTGCAGTTGGACTAATAGTCAAAATTTAGCAAATACTTTTCGATGAGGTTTCCTAATAGAACTATACTGCCAATCTGGTGTTACCTTCTTTTGTAATGAGCAACTGACAGATAACATGTTTGAACACACGATTCACAGAAACATGAAAACCTATACACACAAACACACGCACACACATCCGATTCACTGAAACAAACACAGAAACATACATGCATGTAATGCACGCACATATGCAACGCACGCACATGCACGTAATGCACGCAGATACACAACGTACGCACAAGCATACAATTAACACATGTACAGAGACGAAACAAGTATGTGACAAGATATGAAGAAAAATCGCATTCATGTATGCCTAGAGACACATTTTGAAAGACATCCGTTGAATATGTATAATGCCATACACCACACAAGAATATACTATGCATAAGATCAGAGAAACCGTACATACATAATCTTTACATATTCATAGGTTTATCTAAAAATAAACAGGATTTTTATTCTGCTTGAAAACAGCTATTGTCTTCCGTTCACTCGAATCAGACTTAAAGTTAATGCAGTCAACATACTATAATTGCTATGACTGTTCATGCTATTGTAAGAAACAGCCAAACTTTCAAAAGACAATTTCTACTGAAGGTCTGATCAAATGATTCACAATGGTTGAGTGAAACAGTGACCTTTACCGATAGATGGCGCTGGTTAAATGCCCAAAACGCAGAAAATCGCTTATTTACTGTTCTTTAACTATTGCATTTATCCTTCGAAATCTTTTAACATTTGTGCTCCAAAGAAGAGTATATAGATATCAAGAAGCAGACATGTTTGATAAAATACCGGTTTGCCTTCACCTTGTACCAGCTCTTCTAACTCTGCTGGCACGGGTAATTCACCAATAAATATGATCGCAGCCCGCTACTGGTCCAACCCTTCTATCTTAGTCTCCACCGGTCCAACCTTCTGACCCTGGCCAACCTTCAGCTTCGATCTCGAAGATTTATCACCTATTTCCTACGTGAGTGCCTTGTCCTGTGTGGGCTTTCACTGTAGTTCACTCCATTGAAGCGATTTCACCCATGTTCGGAAAAGTGAATTTCACATACAACTGAAATATAATATTCACATGCTTCCACAAAAAGTGAATGTTCCATCTTCACTGGAAATGAACGTTATTGTAAGAAAAGAAACCTAATACTTAAAAAATTAATACTTGTGGTTAAGCTATTGTTAGATGTATTCTTCTTGCTACCTTTCAAACTGGCACAGGGCGCCATCGGTCGGGGTGTTTTGAGGGATGAATGATTACGTTACGTTTTCTTTTAATGTGAGAATGTTGGGTAGGGTGCTTTTCTTTCCTATCACTTCTCCTTTTCAATCTTACTTCTGCAATATTGATTGTCTTGCTGAGTATTTGAAGTGTGAAATCTCCATTGAAAGACTTGGCGCTTTATGCGCTAGGTCCGGAAAACGGTTGAAACGCAAAGTATTGTCTAACAGATCGGTTCTGGGAGCCCTCAGAAACAAGGAGTAATTAGTACTAGCTTACTGGGGTAATTCTGTTCTCTTTATAGACAGTATTATTTCAGATTTCCAAACAAGTGAAACACCAGAACATTATCAAAAAACGTGTCCTTGTCAGAACCACTTTCACACGAACATAGTACCACTTGTTCTAAGAATTCCACACTAATGTAGAAATATTCTCATGCAGGAAAAATAATTAATCCGATTTTTAGACAGTGTTAGATTTCCTCGTGTAGTGAGAAACACGAATACATATCATTGTCGAAAAAGCTTGTGCATGTAGCTAAAAATGACCACCTTTGCCCTTATACATGCAGTTTACTTACTCCCCTATTGAAACGTAGTACGGAACTGTAGAAATACACACAGAACCCTGAAAAGAGCATGAGGAGGGCGAAAATATAGACATCCTTAGTGCAAATCTCTATTGATTGCATAATCTTAGTGAGTTCGAAATCAGTGTATCTTTAAAAATGGTTTTATGCAACTATTTGTCATAGCGGTTACAGAATCCTTTCATACGACATAGGTGCTCAGCAACACTCATGTCTTACCATGGAGCTCTAGGTTTCTTAGATCAGAAGTAACTAACCTACTGTCTAGGAGATAAATCTCTTAATCTGCTGGCTATCATAACTTATAGTTGTATCGGGGTAAAGTACTGTCCATTTCAGGCTATTGTGAGATTTTCAACGTAAAGAATTAGCAGATATATGGAAAAAATAATAATCTGACTCAGCTGATGCTTGCGATTTTACCTTTTTCGGCAAATGGTGCTATGAAAGTAAATATACACATAGGGAAGATGAATCAGTGATTGTGTTCTTTCAAGCAAGTTACTTTAATTATCTTGTGAGATGTATGAGGAAATGCAAAGAATAGATATTGAGAAACATGCATCTGAAGATTAAGCTATATAACGAGTTTATCTCTAAGATTGTATGACAGTGAAGCAAACTTGCTATCAGTTTTTCATTCTAAATGTCTGTTTGCGTATCACTGAAGTTCCTCCCCTATGCCTCCCAAAAAGCTACATTGTAGGTTATCAACTCTAGATTAATATTTGTCATCTTCAGGCATAAAATGGCTGTGGAAACATCACAGGGATCAATTTCATAGTATCTGACGCAAAGTGAAACACATCAGCTAAGAGGACCACATCGATCTTCAGGTCATGATATTGGGCTAGGTTTTTTTTATATCGAATGAGTTCGAATGAGTTTCACTGCATGGATAGAGTGTTCTTCCCCCTAGCGCTTCTCCAAGGAGCCGCTCATAATACGTGTAATCTCAATTTTAAGCTCCCAATAAGATTCCAGTTAACCTAAAGGACAGCCATCTACAAGGAATCGGTATGATCAAAAAAGTTTAATTGCATTACCAATAATATGGAACACAGCATTCTCCCTTGGAACTTTGAATTTCATAGATTCTTATCAAGAAGCTAATCAATCGCCAGAAGAATTCCTTATTTTGAATTGCTGCATGTAATAGTAATTATTTAACTTTCTCATTAGGGTATCCTCGAGGAAGCTAAAACTCACAGAGCAGACTGCTCTTCCTGTAAGTAAATGATTTGGATAAACAGTAGCATATCTGTTTCCACAGCTGTTCCATAGAACAGCGCGTGAGTGACCCTGTGACCTTTATCACCAGTTGCCTGTTGCCGCGGTGTGTCTCCCTGCAGATCACGTGACAATGATAGTGGAAGCTTTCAGTACTTGTAACAGAGGCTATGTTAGAAGTGGGAGCGTGTATGGAATTTTCCTATATTTTTTACAAGGGTACACTCTACGTGAGAACATCGATTTCGTGACATATGTGCAGAATTCTTTTACTGACGCCCGATCCGAACATATATGCCAGAGCAGAGTTAGGCGGATTTCTATGTACCTGAAGAATCTTGTTCCATAGATATACTGATATAATCGTTGAAGTATTCGCTAAATTATGACTATCAGTCCAGCTGCAAATAAAATTTCGGTGGATTAACTCAGGTAAGTTGAGAGGGTACGATCGCGTGAGACTTACGTATTATTTTTATAGTAGCTTAGTGTATTTGTTAATGTTCCCTACTCCATTAACTCATGTTGGAACTAAAGTTTTTTTACGTAAGCAGAAACATGTGAATTCTACTTTCAGCATTCTTACTTTCTATAGCATTCTGCCGCGTTTCTTTACCCGATGAAAACAACTGACCTTGTAAAGCGTGTAACTGACGCCGCAACGCGAATTTCATCAGCGTCAACACGTTCGCCAGTAAACGGTGGAAAAGACGATTTTTACAAACTGTGAGAGCGTTTGTAGATTTTTAAAAAATACTCTCACAGCCGATTTTTCTTTGGAGGAAGAAACTCTTACCGAGTAGCGTTACTTCCTAGGAACGAGTTTGCATCGTGTACTGAGGCTACAGTGGTAATAAGTATTAGGAATAAAACTATGTCGCGTAACGGCGGAGAATAATTAATTGAGACATGGCAGATTTAATGTAAAACCACTTTCCAAAACTAGTCCTGATGCAGAAACACAGATATCTGATGGCAACATCCTTCAACCCTATGGAGACTAAATAAGAGAAGCTCAACTCTTGGAGGTTTAGGGGCGCGCAATTTCAAAATGGCTTGTCTTCTTCGGACGGGGTAAACAAATAGCTGACCTATCATAAATGGGATGTTTTGATAAGAGAAAACATTGTTTCCATATCCTGTGATGGCCTGAAACGAAAGGAGATTGAAATGAGGATGGGTTTAGTCAGAAGGGCTGGCAAAAAATCAGATTTTTTCGCCGTTTTCCTTTTATTAATTTTTTTTATTTTTACCCAATAGCATTTTTTCATTTTCTGCGGGCATTGCATTTTCTGCGGGCATTTCACAAGAATAAGGACTATCCCGCAGTAACTGTTTTAAAACAGTTACTGTGGGATAGTCCTTATTCTTGTGAAGGTCGAATTCACAAAATATGGGACCTTGTAATTATTTTTGAGGATTGCATCAGCCATTCTGATCGTTGCCTCCAAAGAAGTTTAGTGGACTTGGAAAATTACAGATGAGCGTAGATACCAGAGAGTTTGTGATCGGGGACTTTATAAAGGGGGCGGAACTTTTGATGAGGGAATTTTAATAAAGGGGGAGGAATTTTTGATAGGGTTGTTTTTAATGAGGGGAGTCCAAAATTGGGAAATTTTCGATTAAAATAGGTTTTTTTTAAAAAAAATAGTACTTATTCTATACACTAGATGGCATTATGGGTGCTTAATAAAGGGGTAGGAATTTTGATATGGGAGGGGTTTAATGAGAGGGGAGTCAAAAATTGGAAAAATTACGACTAAAATTAAGAGCTTTTTCTAAAAATAGTACTCATCATATACACTAGATGGCGCCATGGGTACTTAATAAAGGAGAGGAATATTTAATAAAGGGGATTAATTTTTAATTATTATGAATTATTAATTATGAATATTAATAAGGGGCATGGTCACGTGGCCGGAAGTGGGCGTGGCCAGTGACGTCACAGCACTGTGCAAAGGGTGAACAGTGTAGTACGACTAGACTACTCTCCTCTCAGATCTCTGTGGCAAGCAGCTGCTTGAGGGGGTATTTATTTATTTTTTTTATAATCTTATCATTTTATTCTACCTCATTTCTATTTTGACACCTATTTTTCCCCCCACTTCTTTTCCCTCCTTCTTTCTTTTTTAATATTCTCATTTTCTTTTTTTATTACGGGGGTAGGGGAGGCTCAGTTGGTAGTGTGCCAGGCTCGTAACCTGCAGTTATCAGGTTCGAGTTCCAACTGGAAAAGAGTAGAGATTATTCTCTGCCAAACTCCCCACTCTGCCTGAAGTGAATAGAGGTAACTGTTGGGCTTGAAAAGGCCGCTGTACGTCGGATGGGACGTTAAGCCGTGGCCCTGTATATGGGAGAGCTACACCCACGCACATTAAAGAACAAACTGGATGGTCTTGACGGGAGACCGACACCCTTCTCTCAACAGCTGTCCACTGGGACCCCTCTCCCAACCATCCACGATATCACGAGAGCTTCGAAATTGGAAATCTGTCCCAAATATCTGATACTTAAGTAGCGAATATCATGTTTTTAAAAATAATAGAGCTCGAATTTATCCCTTAAAACACTGGAAGACTCTCTGCACAATTCATGTATAGACTTGCAGTAAAAATAGGCCATAATGCTACCTAAGCATATTGGAAATAAATCAATGGCACTGTTCAAAATTCGAAAGGTCTAAAATTAGAGATATGAATGAACCGACAGATTTCGGTAATATTATAGTAATCTAGACGATAGGTACTCCCTCTGCTGCTTCGCAGCCTCAATGTTAGTGTTCTGTGAGGCCTCAGCCAGCGCGCGAATGTGGTTTTTGGTGCCATCCACAGGATGTAATACTTCCTGTATAGTGGAACGTCGGATGGCATCATTCAATCATACTCAAGCTCTACATGATGGCTGGAAAAGAGTTGCTGATACACACAGTCAGGTGAAAAGGCTTCTCCATCTCGCAAAGAGAAATGTCGCAGGAATGGAAAACAGCGAGCCATGGTGGCAATGGTTCGGCTGTCGAATGTGAGATGCTATCAAGACTGGTGCTAAATGTGTCTCAGGTAACCTTGGACACGCAAATCGAAAGGATGAATGGCAGTTGGCCAATTCAGGTATAACATTTCCCACTGAGGAATAAAAACACAGTTCCAAGTGGGATTGCCTAGCAGGGATCGTAATTTTGCTGCATACTGTAGGGACAACTGCTGATGGTGAATACATAAAGATGGTTTATCGATCTCGACGTAAAGACTCTGGACTGGTGAGGAGCGGAAGGTTGCCGTGCAAACACGGACCACAATTCCTTCCTAAGTCATTACATAAGGAATAATCATGACATCACACTTATGTATAAGCCCAAGCTCCTTTGCCAATAGATCATACTTCCTCTTCTTCTCTACCTCAACGGTCAGAAGATTGTAGTAGGAGGTTATTCCAACCTCTATGATTACAATCTCGTTCCGTGCTTTGCCATGTATAACCATATCCGGCCGGTTATGTTGGACCTCCGTCTTAATTAGACTATCTACTCGTATTACTACAGGGGCGGGGGTGGCTCAGTCGGTAGTGCGCCAGGCTCGTAATCTATAGTTCCCAGGTTAGAGTCCCAGATGGGTCAGCGTTTAGATTTATCTCCGCAAAATTTCCCTGCCCTGCCCACGGTCAGTAGGGGTTACCGATGGGCTTGAAAAGGCCGCCATCCGTCGGATGGGACGTTAAGCCTGTGGCTCCGTGTGCGGGAGAGTCATACCCTGTGCACGTTAAAGAACACGCTGGATGGCCTTGACGGGAGGCTACCATCTGTCTCCCAACAGCTGTTCCAGTGGGTCCCCTCCCCCAACCTTCTCTGAGCCTTCGGGGTCCTTGTGGCCTGGCCATTTAGCCCATGGTGTGCAAAAAAAGTGCCGCTCAGAGATAAAACAATCCAACCGTATTACTGCATTATTATTTTCCACTCTGCTTTCAACCCTATGCGCTCTTAACTTCTTTCTTACGGTTATTCCGCATTTTCTGCACAGCAATAGGTGAATGGGTTGGGTTGTATTACCTCTGAGCGGCACTTTTTTGCACACCATGGGCTAAATGGCCAGGTCACATGGACTCCGAAGGCTCAGAGAAGGTTGGGGGAGCGGACCCACTGGAACAGCTGTTGGGAGACAGATGGTAGTCTCCCGTCAAGGCCATCCAGCGTGTTCTTTAACGTGCACAGGGTATGGCTCTCCCGCACACGGGGCCACGGCTTAACGTCCCATCCGACGGACAGCGGCCTTTCCAAGCCCATCGGTGTCCCCTACTGACCGTGGGCAGCGCGGGGAATTTTGCGGAGATAAATCTCAACGCTGACCCAGCTGGGACTCGAACCTAGGAACTACAGATTACGAGCCTGGCGCGCTACCGGCTGAGCCACCCCCGCCCCAGCAATAGGTGAAGGCACTTAATAACCTCAGTATGCCTCACTGTGTAATCATGATGCAGCATTAGAGCACATTTTGTTGCCACATAATCATGTTGAAAAATTATGTCGTAAACACATTTACTTTACAATTTTGTGGGCCGCATTACTAGCTGTTCAGGGCCGCGGGTGAGATGCGCCTGGTGTAGATGGTTCAGCACCTTCATCATCGAATCCCAGGTGGAGTCGTACACCTGGGATCCTTAGTCCACTTTCGACAAGACAAGTACATAGTAGGGGCTGAGCAATGAACAGAAAGAAAATTACAAGGACCTTGCGAAAGAACTGCTGTCTTGATATCACAAACAGGGATGTAGTGTGTATTTGAAGGTACATTTTTTAAGTTCTCATTTGGATTTCTTTCGGCAAAATGTGGCGCTGTGAATGATGGGTACGGGAACATTTTCATCGGGAAATTGCTGCACTGGGAAAGATATCAAGGAAGATGGAGCTCATCAATATTAGCAGATTACTGCTGGAATGTGATGCGAGATTCTCAAGATTTGGAATATAAGCAGCAGGAGAAGAGGCGGCCGTTGCTGTAGACTGATACGCAACCTTCAGTGAATGACGTAATACAGATAAGTGAATGTATCTCGAAACCCGTAGCCAACTGAACATTTTTGTTGTCATTTTCGCGTTCAGCACTCCGATTTACATAAGAAATGGCTGTTTGCACTTCCTAAATACACCTAAGGTCAAAATTTGTTGTTCAGCGTTATTAGTGAAATTCCTGAATCATTGCCATTTGAAAATTTGACAGTCCTGGTCATAAACAAATAAATATCATGGAACCATCGGTTCAAAGTCAGACGAAAATTAGTTTTGAAGCTAAATTTAAAGCTTTTATGCAGAATATTTGGTTAAGAAATTCTGAGGTATGTATCCACTATCCAGAGTACGAAAACGATCATGGGCCGGTAAAATGGAGGAATGATTTCGAAACTTTTAAGGCACAAAACTCTACTTCTAGGTAAAAGTTTATTTACAAGAAATAAATTCTCTACAGATTTCTGTACATGACAAACATATTATGCATAAAATTACATTTCGAAACCCATGAGTAAGATTAATAGTTGAAATTTTTCAGAAAGTTTCTAACGAGATGTTGGAAAAAATGCAAAGTTAAGAAATGCGTAAATGCTGCAGCTGAACACAAAATTTTGGAGGGAGAAAAGTTGACGTTTTGGAGATTTCTGAGACGATCCTTAACTTAAACTCAACTTTTCGTTTCTCTTTTTGTTTGCTGCACCGAATTCCATTTCGGCTTCCTCAAAAGCCACGAAATGAGCAAATCGACGGAAAACTTAATGGAGCAGTCAACAAAGCACGATTATTTCAAAGACGAACTGAAATACATTTTTACCTATGACAAAAAAAGGAATCCTTGGCCATTAAAATTAGATTGCTAATTTTATTTCGTTTAATGTAGAGAATTTATCCAAATACAAATTGATTCCTTACCTCTTTTTCTCACCTAATAGGGATAATAAAGAGAAAAATAAGATATTTTCACTGATGTAGCGGAGAAAGTTATTACCACGACCAATTTCCGTTTCTCCCGATCTAACCTATCTAGAATGCAAAATTTATAACTCATTCCATTCCACCCACCCAAAGAAGTAACATTTAGAATAATCAAAAGTTCTTTAACTTTCGTAGACATTATAAAATCACCTGATACCGAACACGCATGAAAGTTTCATTTTCTCCACCAGTTGTCAATTCGTGTTGTTTTACCTCAGTCCAGTACTTTTGTGTACATAGTAGGTTAAACGGCCCTAAGATTCAGAGAAGGTGATCCAATGAATAGCTGTTGCGAGACAGATTATTATTGATCCATAAATTAATTTATAAATAATAATAAATAAATAAATACCTCCTGAAGCAGCTGCTTGCTACAGAGGTCTGTGTAACAGGAGCCTGTCAGTTTAATACGCCACATAGTAGAAGGGATCTCTGAGGATGGCGAGTCCTCAGCAGATTTTTATACCAATTGAACGCGGTGTTCCCAGATACTGACCGCGCCCAAAGCTGCTTAACTTCAATGATCGGACGAGAACCGGTGTTTTCAGCTTAGTACTGCCATTGGCCCTTAATTTCTGTTGAATAATTATATATGAATCTTGCAGTGTGTTCTTTTATGTTTTCTTTACGGAAGCAAATTATTTATTTTTATCTTTTATTAAGAAAAAAAATTGCATGCATTTTCCATCATTGGTTTCTTTGGCAGCGCCGGATTTCCCACAAGGCACGTTAGGCACTTGCCAGGGGGCGCCAACATAAATAAGGGTGCCAGGATTTAAGTATTAAAATTTCTTGATTTAACTAACAGAAAAATTATCTCCTTTTCAGTTCTTAGAAGGAATAAAAAAACTAGTTACAATGATCCGATGCAAATAACTAGCTACAAAAAACTTATTTCAAAATCAGTAAGTTTTAAAAATAGTTTTCCATTGGCACAACACATTAGATAGGTCCCAAGTCTTTTGGTAGTTTGTAGTCTTTTGGTAATTTTCATTCCCAGAGCGAAAAAAAAGGGAGGAAGGAAAACGTTTGAATATAAAAATGAAAAAAAAATATAAATGTTGCTGCCTATTGATTGTTATAAATTGTATGCTATGTATAGGACTGGAACTAGGAGGAAGCAAGAGGGTCGTGCTCCCCAGCCCACTTTGAGGAGCACCAGGACCTGTGTGACTGATCACTCTTCAGCAGGGTAGAAAAAAAGCAGTCACAATAGTCCAGATCAGTAAGCCACACTTAAATGGCAGCCCTCCCGTTTCGTTCCCTTCCACAAGAGAGTATCTCTTTCGAAAAGAACTAAAGATCTGTACAACGAGAAGGCGGGGTCGGACTTTAGGTTCTGTACATCACCACAGGGGATGGGTGCATAACTCTCCTTCCAGTTAATACCTTAGCTAAGTACAATTTCAAAACTTATTTCAAAAGAAGTTTTAAAAGACTTTATTAAGAATAAAGATGATTTTTTTTATCATCGATTCTCTTTCTGGCTTTCGTTAGAACCGCAGTTAACTAGCATAGAGGTTAGGGAGCTAGCTATTGCTCCAGCAGTACGTGTGTTCTGCTAATTCTAATTGAGCAAATAGTCAGCAGTGACTTCGGTCTTAGTAGCGCATGTGGATCTGTTTATGTGATTGTGGGTCATGATGGGCAGTTACAAATCCCACGTTTTGTTGCGTGGGCGTTGCAAAACCCACGATTTGTTACGGAGGGTTTTTGAAGTGTCGTCTAGAGGAACAAGAAATTATTCAAACGTTGCTGAAGAAGGCTGAAGTTGCTTAGTAAAATACAGGTATTTTACTAAGTGGCTTCGAATTTTGCCAACTGCTCTAAATTTTGCCGTCTCTCCATTTTCCAAACTGCCTTAGATTTGCCACGTTGTCACAATTTTGACAAATTCCCTTAATTTTACACAAAAAAAGATTACAAATCTTCACAACTCACCTAGATTTTACGAAAATAAAAATAAGCATTTGGCTTCCATCGGAAATGTCTGTACATTCGTCGAAAGTCACAAAAAATAGCAGCAATTATTGATTATTTTTTCTGATTTTTTACTGACATGCATACTGATCTCTTTCCATACGTCGACTTACGGTCTGATGAGAAAGTGAAACAGTTTGCAATTTTTTTACTATTTCTTCGTCGCCTAAAGCTTGAGACATTTTTATGACACAATTTTTAATTCTCCATCCGAAAATGGCTTTTTTGCTTTTGCTACCTCTAAACAAACCTCAAATGATGCAACTACTGATGCTTCTTGAGATTTTGATATATTATTTAAAAAAAAAATTTTGATAACTCCGTTGTTTTTTCAATTTTTGTACGAGCGCTATTATCATGTATCCTGTGCACGAAGAATACTTTTTTTTCATGCATTGAAAGGTAATGGCGCTTTAAGTTGTGTTCTTTACACACAGCTATAGTCTGTAAACATTCCAAACACTGTGGCTTTCCCTGGTTAAGAATAAATAAATATTCAATCTCCCACCGTTCTTGAAATTCTCGATCTATCTTTTATTAGTTGCACTCATATTTAACTATTAGTTTAACTTACGAATAAATATGAAATTCAGTTAATTATGGCATGAACAAACAACAGAAACGTCTAAAAATAACTCACTTCACAGAATAGCATATAACCAACGATATATTGTGCACAACCGTCTGCTTACAACTGTTAGAGCGCACACGCATCTCATCGAATGCAATTATTTAGCTGAACTTTTATTAAACTTGAAAGCTCATGTTGTTATTAGCACAGCAGAGATCAAAACGAGCTTTTCTCTAGCGAGTAGTTTTGTCTGGCAAAATTCCTCGCCATATTTGCATGAGCAGTGAGAGCGATTCGTGCTGTCGTTGGGTGCTTCTTATCACTGCAGCTTCATAAAACCATTTGTTTGATGACGCCGCAGCACCGCTCTTAAAAGGTTTCAGAAGTTTGCCGATCGGCTTAAGAATGTTTTGTAAACTTTATAGAATGAGAAAGTTGAAGATTGCATATCAAGTAAGTAATATAAGTTGACAAAAAATTATAAGGTGGATTACAGATATTTATTTAAAATTTTCAAGTAAAAATTTGATTTTGTTCGCGGGCCACAAAAATTCTTTGTGCTAGTTGGACAGCGCTGTTTTACGGGAAAGTCTCGAGGAGCTGCACATAACGCATGTAACTTGAATTTTAAACTTGGAAAGATATTTTATCATCATTCATAACCTGAGAGATTATGATAGCCATTTAATAATCCAGAGTATTAGTAAGCTAAAGAATAGAAGAATTAACTGCATTCCTAATAACATGGAAAAATATGTGGCTTTCTCTCTAGGCAGACTATACTTTTAAGATTCTTTTCCGTTTCTAAGCACATCACAAGAGAAACTGGTAAATACCGTATTTGCCGGCGTATAAGACGCACCCCCTTTTTTAGACACATTTTTAAGGGAAAAAAATTTTCCACATTGTTTCATGAATTTTCATAAAGATTTACTGTACTCATTTTATAGTTATTTATGTATACAAAAAATGTAACTAGGGAACATTGTAGTTAGTACCTTTTAATGTTCATCCTCAAAACCCAGAAATTCATCTCCAGAAATAAATGAAAAACCACTTGAAACCTCTTTTTCAGAAACTGAGTCTTCGTAAATCATCCTTTGTGCCATCAAGTGAGTTACTAATACCACATTTCTTAAATGACTTTACAACTGTTTCATGTTTCACAGCATTCCATGAAGTTTTGACCCATTCACAAATCTGCAAAATGCTAGGTCTCTTCCTTCTTCCTGATGGGTGTCACTTCAAAATCTGCAGACTGCATCCAACTGTTCCATTTCTCCTTCATGAATCCTTTAAATGGTTTATTAATGCAGACATCTAAAGGTTGAAGCTGGCTCGTTAGTCCACCTGGAATTACAGATAACCGAGTTTTCAGTTGGTTGATTTTATTTTTTACAGCTTCTGTTCTATGACTCCGAAACTGATCCCATACTAGCAAGGCAGGTTTCTTTAGCAGTCCACCAGGACGCCTAGACCACACATTGTCTATCCACAACTTCATCCCCCCTTCATCCATCCAGCCCTTAGGATGAACGTGCACAAACACACCTTTAAGCAGTTTTTCCTTGGGCAAGGTTTTCCTTTTGAAAATCAAAAGAGGCGGCAATTTTGTTCCATTGGCACAACAAGACAACACGACTGTGTAGTGCGTTTTCTCATGTCCACAAGTTTTAACAATAACACTTCTTGCACCTTTGGAATCTGCTGTTTTGTTTGAGGTAACATCGAACGTCAGTGGGACCTCATCCATGTTTCCTATTTGTGAAAGTTCAAAATTTCCACTTTTTCTTGCATTAATGACAAATTTATGAAACTCGAAAATCTTGTCTTCATATTCTGTTGGCATCTTTTGTACTATTTTTGTTTTAGTCCGCATACGTAAGTCATTTCTCTTCATGAATATAGAACACCATGACGTCGATCCTGTAAAATCAGCGATGCCTCTGTTAGTAGTTAGTCATTTTTGTGGAAACTGAAAATCCCGAGCTTCGGTGGACTAATAACCAAGTTTTTAATTCTTCTTCTAGTTCCGGCCATTTTGCAATTCCATGTCGCAGATTATGTTTACTACACATAGCTTTTTTTAGGTCTTCTTCTTGTCTTCTCCAAGTTCTTATCATCTTTTCTGTTGGCGATGATCCGAAATTCCTCTCTGCTGCCCTGTTTCCGTGTTCTTTAACATACTCAATCACTCGTAGCTTGAATGCAATATCGTAGCAGAATATGCGTTGTTTTTGAGCCATGTTTCGCAGCAAAAACATGAGAAAGCTTCTTCGGTACTAAAAGTTTACGTTTTGGTTGCCTTGAGGCGCTGTAATCGGTAACGACGCGCCATGCTCGCGCTTTTCGAAAAAATATGCCGGTGAAATGTGATCACACATGCGCACATTGGATGAATCGTAACCTTGAGGTGTCAGTGGATCTGAACTCTATTTCACTAGAATGCCCCCTCTATCAGTAGTGAAACATAAAATAAATCACGCAACTTATTATTTTTACAGAACAAAAAAAATATGGAAACGATTTATTTGAAACCACTCTTTCACAAAAAGGACAAAATGCAAAAGAATACTTATATATGTATATTGATATAAACCAAAAGTTTTAGACTGAAATTTCAACTCATAATTTTGATTACCGGCGCATAAGACGCACCCCATATTTTAGGCGTATTTTGAGGGGGAAAAAGTACGTCCTATACGCCAGCAAATACGGTAATTTTCCTGGAAATGAATTCCAAATTCTTAATGAACATAGTGAATCTGAACTGGTGCATCCCACATGAGATAATGACATGTTTAGTTTGATAAACCCCCTATAATAGTTTGAGACTAAAAAAAATATCCCCACGTGATTTTTTTTTTATAAACAATTTACTGAAGAGATATTGGCAGATCAAGATTACAGCCATGCTTTGAAGATGTGGTCAAGAGTGATGTGCTTCTTACTAGCTAATGTGTTCGAGCATTTCAGAAAGTTAGTATTGATCATTATATAAAATCGACCATTGTCATGTACCGTTCCTGGATTGGCATGGAAAGCTGTTTGAAAATGACGAATGTGGAAATGGACTTACCGATCCTACGATGTACTTGTTCCTGGAAAAGGATATTCGTGGAAGCATTTTCTTAATTTGCAATCCGTATAGCAAAGCGAACAATAAATATCTAGACACATACGATCAAAGTCTGCCTTCTAAATACATCAGCTATTTAGACGCCAATAATTTATATGGTTGGGCTATGTCTCAATATCTCCTGTGAGTTGGTTTGACATTGGTCGTCATCGGTTTGACAGAGAAATAAAAATGGGCAATTTTGACGTTTCCACATTTACTGATGATTCTGAAATGGACTACACATTAGAGGTCGATTTAGACTATCCTGAAACTCTTCACGATATGCATAATGACTACCCATTGGCCCCAGAAAAGTTTCAGATTGATGCCCAATGCTGTGAACTGATTTCCCATCTATAATTAGCTGTTTCGCCATCCCGTGACCAAGCGGTTAGCGCGTTTGGCTACTGATCAATGGGACTTGGGTTCGAGCCCCGGGTAAGGTATGGATGTTTGTGTTGTCTTTCTGCTGAGGTCCCGCAGTCCTCACAGACCTTCCAATCTGGCGTATTAAACTAACAGGCTGCTGTAAGACCTCTGTGGCAAGCAGTTGTTTGAGGGGGTATTCACTTTTCTTTATTATTATTATTATCTGTTTCAGACAAATAAACGAAATTTGTTCCTAATTTAAATGCGAAGAACTATATAGTGCATTATCGATATCTAAAGCAGTATTTAGCTCTTGCCATACAGCTAAGATAAATTCATCGCATTTAAGAATTTAAAGTCTTCTAGGCTAAAACCATTAACCGAATTTAACACCTATCAAAAGGGGCAGGGATGGCTCAGTCGGTAGCGCGCCAGGCTCGTAATCTGCAGTTCCCAGGTTCGAGTCCCAGCTGGGTCAGCGTTGAGATTCATCTCCACATAATTCCCCCCCCCCCCTGCCCAAGGTCAGTAGGGGACACCGATGGGCTTGGAAAGACCGCCGGCCGTCGAATGGGACGTTAAGCCGTGGACCTGTGTGCGAGAGAGCCGTACCCAGTGCACATTAAAGAACACGCTGGATGGCCTTGACGGGAGGCTACCATCTGTCTCCTAACAGCTGTTCCGGTGGGTCCCCTCCCCCAACCTTCTCTGGCCTTCGGGGTCCTTGTGACCTGGCCATTTAGCCCATGGTGTGCAAAAAAGTGCCGCTTAGAGGTAAAACAACCCAACCCAACACCTATTAAAGAAGAAAGATCATGGAGCTAATAGACAAAATGGTCATTATACCACTGAGCGGTACTTTTCAGCACTCGTGGACTAAATGGTAATTGTACCACCGAGTGACACTCTTGTACACTCATGGACAAAATGGTCCTTATACCACTGAGTGGCACTTTTGTGAATTCATGGACATTATACCATTTAGCGGCATTTTTATGTACTCATGGACTAAACGCCGATTATACCACTGAGATGCATCTTTGTGCACTCCTGGAGTAAATGGTCATTACACCACTGAAAAACGTTTTGTGCACTCCTGGACTAAATGGTCATTATACCACTGAGAAGAACTTTGTGCACTCCTGGAGTAAATGGTCATTATACCACTGAGAAGAACTTTGTGCACTCCTGGAGTAAATGGTCATTATACCACTGAAAAATTTTTGTGCACTCCTGGAGTAAATGGTCGTTATACCACTGAGAAGAACTTTGTGCACTCCTGGAGTAAATGGTCATTATACCACTGAGAAGAACTTTGTGCACTCCTGGAGTAAATGGTCATTATACCACTGAAAAAATTTTGTGCACTCCTGGAGTAAATGGTCGTTATACCACTGAGAAGAACTTTGTGCACTCCTGGAGTAAATGGTCGTTATACCACTGAAAATTTTTTGTGCACTCCTGGAGTAAATGGTCGTTATACCACTGAGAAGAACTTTGTGCACTCCTCAAGTAAATGGTCATTATACCACTGAGAAGAACTTTGTGCACTCCTGGAGTAAATGGTCATTATACCACTGAAAAATTTTTGTGCACTCCTGGAGTAAATGGTCGTTATACCACTGAGAAGAACTTTGTGCACTCCTGGAGTAAATGGTCATTATACCACTGAGAAGAACTTTGTGCACTCCTGGAGTAAATGGTCATTATACCACTGAAAAATTTTTGTGCACTCCTGGAGTAAATGGTCGTTATACCACTGAGAAGAACTTTGTGCACTCCTGGAGTGAATGGTCGTTATACCACTGAGAAGAACTTTGTGCACTCCTGGAGTAAATGGTCATTATACCACTGAGAAGAACTTTGTGCACTCCTGGAGTAAATGGTCGTTATACCACTGAAATATTTTTGTGCACTCCTGGAGTAAATGGTCGTTATACCACTGAGAAGAACTTTGTGCACTCCTCAAGTAAATGGTCATTATACCACTGAGAAGAACTTTGTGCACTCCTGGAGTAAATGGTCATTATACCACTGAAACATTTTTGTGCACTCCTGGAGTAAATGGTCGTTATACCACTGAGAAGAACTTTGTGCACTCCTGGAGTAAATGGTCATTATACCACTGAAAAATTTTTGTGCACTCCTGGAGTAAATGGTCGTTATACCACTGAGAAGAACTTTGTGCACTCCTGGAGTAAATGGTCATTATACCACTGAGAAGAACTTTGTGCACTCCTGGAGTAAATGGTCATTATACCACTGAAAATTTTTTGTGCACTCCTGGAGTAAATGGTCGTTATACCACTGAGAAGAACTTTGTGCACTCCTGGAGTAAATGGTCATTATACCACTGAGAAGAACTTTGTGCACTCCTGGAGTAAATGGTCATTATACCACTGAAACATTTTTGTGCACTCCTGGAGTAAATGGTCTTTATACCACTGAGAAGAACTTTGTGCACTCCTGGAGTAAATGGTCATTATACCACTGAAAAATTTTTGTGCACTCGTGGAGTAAATGGTCGTTATACCACTGAGAAGAACTTTGTGCACTCCTGGAGTAAATGGTCATTATACCACTGAGAAGAACTTTGTGCACTCCTGGAGTAAATGGTCATTATACCACTGAAAAATTTTTGTGCACTCCTGGAGTAAATGGTCGTTATACCACTGAGAAGAACTTTGTGCACTCCTGGAGTAAATGGTCATTATACCACTGAGAAGAACTTTGTGCACTCCTGGAGTAAATGGTCATTATACCACTGAAATATTTTTGTGCACTCCTGGAGTAAATGGTCATTATACCACTGAGAAGAACTTTGTGCACTCCTGGAGTAAATGGTCATTATACCACTGAAAATTTTTTGTGCACTCCTGGAGTAAATGGTCGTTATACCACTGAGAAGAACTTTGTGCACTCCTGGAGTAAATGGTCATTATACCACTGAGAAGAACTTTGTGCACTCCTGGAGTAAATGGTCATTATACCACTGAAAAATTTTTGTGCACTCCTGGAGTAAATGGTCGTTATACCACTGAGAAGAACTTTGTGCACTCCTGGAGTAAATGGTCATTATACCACTGAGAAGAACTTTGTGCACTCCTGGAGTAAATGGTCATTATACCACTGAGAAGAACTTTGTGCACTCCTGGAGTAAATGGTCATTATACCACTGAGAAGAACTTTGTGCACTCCTGGAGTAAATGGTCATTATACCACTGAGAAGAACTTTGTGCACTCCTGGAGTAAATGGTCATTATACCACTGAAAATTTTTTGTGCACTCCTGGAGTAAATGGTCATTATACCACTGAGAAGAACTTTGTGCACTCCTGGAGTAAATGGTCATTATACCACTGAGAAGAACTTTGTGCACTCCTGGAGTAAATGGTCATTATACCACTGAAAAATTTTTGTGCACTCCTGGAGTAAATGGTCATTATACCACTGAAACATTTTTGTGCACTCCTGGAGTAAATGGTCGTTATACCACTGAGAAGAACTTTGTGCACTCCTGGAGTAAATGGTCATTATACCACTGAGAACTTTGTGCACTCCTGGAGTAAATGGTCATTATACCACTGAGAAGAACTTTGTGCACTCCTGGAGTAAATGGTCATTATACCACTGAGAAGAACTTTGTGCACTCCTGGAGTAAATGGTCATTATACCACTGAAAAATTTTTGTGCACTCCTGGAGTAAATGGTCGTTATACCACTGAGAAGAACTTTGTGCACTCCTGGAGTAAATGGTCATTATACCACTGAGAAGAACTTTGTGCACTCCTGGAGTAAATGGTCATTATACCACTGAGAAGAACTTTGTGCACTCCTGGAGTAAATGGTCATTATACCACTGAGAAGAACTTTGTGCACTCCTGGAGTAAATGGTCGTTATACCACTGATCGGCACTTTTCGCGGACTAAATGATTATTACACTATTCAGACCCACTTTTGTGCACTCATGAAATAATGGTCAGGACTCAAGAAAGGATCCCACCGATTCAGAACAGAGTAGTGGATCCACTGAACAACTGTTAACAAAGATATGGAAAAAGCATTTTCTTTTCTGTAATCAAGCCGAGATAAATTCATAACAAAAAAAGTTTCATCCTTATTTTCGGAAATCGTGGATTAGATTATTTCATTCCTGAGCGTCACTTTTTTGAGCAGAACGAGTGAAATGGCCAGGTTACAAGAACTCCAGGTATCGGAGTAGGGGACTCACTACACAACTGTTACGAGACAGATGGAGACTCCCGTTAAAGTGATCCAGCATGTCGTTCAGCATGAATAGAGTTATGGTTATCGTACCACGAACACAGGGTCACGGCTTAATATCCAATCTGCGGCTGCTGCCTGACGCACCCATCTCAAAGCAAGCACAATGGGGATTCTAATCTGGGTACACTCAACTGATGAACTTGATGTGCCTAGATTGAACCGATCATCTCCTTATAGCTCATGGACGTGAAACGATGTTACAAATACTTTAGGGTATGGTTGCCAACAAAATTTGTCCAACACCAACATTACTGCCACTCTCTCTTTGGGGGCGACTTAGGGGGCGCCACTGACACAGCCCCTAATGTCTGGTTAATGGACAATCACAAGGACCCCATCTGATGAACGACAGTCTTACAAAGTCCCACGACATCCATTCTCACCTAGGGCAGGGGCGGATAGGTTAGGGGAGATAAATCTCAATACTGGACCAGTTAGGCCTGGAATGCAGGTACTACAGATTACATGCCTGGCGCACTATTGACCGAACCAAGCCCCACACATTAATTTGATGATTACATTTTACAATTATATAAAAAAAAAAAACCTCAAGCAGCTGCTTGCCACAGAGGTCTGACAGGAGCCTGTCAGTTTATATGCCATAGTAGAAGGTCTGAGAGGAAGGCATGACCTCAGCAGAAAAACGACACATACATCCATGCCTTGCCCGGGGCTCGAACCCAGGTCCCTTAGATCAGTAGCCAAGCGCGCTAACCACTCGGCCATGGGACGGCTTTTACAATTATACTGGTTTCAAATAAATTAAGGAAAACTCAGAAAAAATATTATAAACAAAAACTACATGAATGATTTTAATAAAATTTGATGAAAGCACCAATTACAATTGTTACTTTCTGAATGGCTTAAAATATTTTACTAGAACTATTTTTCGTCAAAAAATGACACAGGAACTTGTCCAAAAATGAGGTGTCAGAATGCAATGGGCAAAGTTCTTTAATAAGGAGTGTGTCACCCCTTACAGCAATGCAGGCACGACAGCGATATTCCATGCTCTTTATGATTGGATTGTTTTATCTCTGAGCGGCACTTTTTTGTACACCATGGGCCAAATGGCCAGGTCACATGGACCCCGAAGGCTCAGAGAAGGTTGGGGGAGGGGACCCACTAGAACAGCTTTGGGAGACAGATGGCAGCCTCCCGTCAAGGCCATCCAGCGCGTTCTTTAACGTGCAGAGGGCATGATGTCCCGTACACGAGGCCAGGGTTTAAAGTCCCATCCCACAGACGGCGGCCTTTACAAACCCATTGGTGTCCCCTACTGACCGTGGGAAGGGCGTGGAATTTTGCGAAGATAAATCTCAACACTGACTCAGATGGGACTCAAACCCGAGAAATACAGATTACGAGCCAGGCACGCTACCTACTGAGCCACTCCCGTCCCTGCTGTTTATGATGTTGTGAATCAGCTCAGTAGGCAGTAACAACCATTGTTCCTTTAAAGCAATAATAAGCTCCCCCTTTGTTGCAGGTGGAAAGTTGAGAGCAGTAACACGTCTCCCTAGAGTATCCCACACATGCTCAATTGGATTTAGGTTTGGAGATCGAGCTGGCCACTCCATGCGCATAATGGTCTCCTCTTGAAGGTATCGTTCCACTAGTCGACCTCTTTGTGGACGAGCGTTATCGTTTTGTAAGATGAATGTTTCACCTATTGCACCAGCATAAGGACGTACATAAGGATCCAAGATATCATCTCTATATCTTTGAGCATTGAGGTTCCCACTCGTCAACACATAGAGATCTGTGCATCCACCTAAGGAAATGCAACCCCAAACACACATGCAACCTCCGTCGTAACCGTCTTTTTGACGGATGTTACTGGGATGATAATGGGTACCTCATTCTCCCCATATCAAACAATGTCCGGAGTCATTCTGTAAGCAATATCTGGACTCGTCTGTGAGGATTACGGGACTCCATTGCTCTTCTGTTCAGTTAACATGCGTGCGTGCCCAATTCAACTGCTCTCTCCTGTGACGTGACGTGAGGGGTATACAAATTACTAGCCTTCTAGAGTAGAAACCTCCCTCATGAAACCTTCTACGCACAATAGAAGCTGATACAACCCTCCCAGTGGCTGCAGTAAGAGAGGATCGTAGCTGAGAGGGAGTAGACGTCCTGCTCCTTCATGCTGTTAATCGCAGATATCGGTCTTGTACAGCAGTCGTAACTCTAGCCCTTCCTCGGCTAAACCTCCGAGACACTGAATCCATGCTAAGAAATTGATTCTATAGTCTATGGACCACAGAAGGACTCACATTGAGTCATCATGCCACATCTGACTGACTGTCAGATGTGGCATGATGAGAGCTATTGGCCTGCTTCGAGCCGGCCAATAGCTCTCCACTTCAGTCCATTTGTCAAATGGTGTCTCGAGGTCATTCCTACAAAATGGCTATTTCGAATTTCTTTACTCACATTTACAACACCAAATAACGATCCACTCCAAAACACCCGTTTTTATGCCGCTATCCCATTACGCATATTGACGCCACCTAGACTAATTTGCATATTGCTCACTCGGCATTACTGGTTACAAGAACAAGTTTAGTGAGGATCGCACAATTTTTTTGGCGAATTATCGCGATTTTTCTCTTTTCCTCCTTAATTTATGGAAACCAGTGTATTTATATATATCTATCGATTTGATGAATTGAGGTTAAGTGAGTATCGGAGAGAGCCCTTTTTCTAACCCGCTCTTTTAAACCTAGCTAGCCTCTGGTGAGTCTCCGATGATAATGACGATGACCTTGGGCAACTGCCTACATTGTACACTAAATAAGACTATGGATTTAAGCGCTCGTTACAGCTTTCTTGTTACGCCATGCCAACACATAAAATGAAATTCTCAAAGGCACTCCGAGCCTTCTGTTGTGTTTCGCACCGTGCATCTCAGATGGAACAATATACGTAAATAATCTATGTAGGAATATTCATTTGTTGAGTTTCTTTCAATTCAATATACGTAAATACGGTCTCTTCCATCAAATGGCAGCTTTCATGTCTCGCTACACTGATGGGAATCGAATTTCGAGCGGGCTGCAAATCTGTTACGAATTTTGGATACCATGCTTACAGACAATTTATGCCTTCCATCCACACATTGTTCCCTCATTTATAATATATTCAAGATCGCCCTCTGTAACAAAATCACCACGAGATTCTACCAAACTAGGTCTTGGAACCGGTTCCTCGAAAATTATTAGTTCGTTTTAAGAAATAAATAAAATATCTTTTTTCCGTTGGACAGGAACTAATAAAATATTACGATTAGCATTTTCTAACTCTTCTCTCGATTTCAATTTCGACAGTTAGACGGCGCTAAATTTGTAAAAGGGCAAAATTATTTTCTTTGACATATTCACCAGAGATGATTGCATTTCTAGTGGTTAGGTTTCAAAAGTGACGTCTCTCGATGAAATCGCACGAGGATTGCTATAACAGATCGATTTCGATATTTATTTCTCATTTTATAGAATGATTCAAAATCCGAGACAACTGACAAAACACGTACAACGATTTCTCATTTCGTTTCACGTTTTCATTTTTGATTCGTTTACGAAAGGGGCTTCATAGAGAGGTATTATTTCACTTTGTCGACGGTACGTCTGTCTGTATATATTCAACTTTTCAATTTTTATAGAAACATTATTTTTCAATAACATTTCATATTTACTAATAAAAACGAAAATTAGGATTCGTCTTACCGAATCTCTCAATAGTTTGAATAGCATCTTCTAATGGTAAAACTGAAACAATTATTGTAAACGATCTCTTCATCCCAAGGATTTGATATTTGGACCGCAGAAGAATGTGGTGGTAAAAAGCAATTTCTAATTTTTTCGCCGTTAGAATGAGCAAAAGTCTGAAAAGGACAAACTTCATTTTCTTTGAAAACGAACATTCCATATTGCCAGAGGAATATCTTCCTCAACTTTATTCCACATTTTAAATGCATTTCATTTCGATTACAATTTTATCCTACATTTCAAAACAAGCAAGCATGTTGGTGACTCGTGCAGACTTTTCAATCCTACTGTATATTCGCAATCAAGAAATTATATTAAGTACAAAATGAAATCAATTTGATCGTCATGTGAGCTTAATGAGCTGCCTGCGCTTCAGTCACAAGAACATGCTACTTATGACAGCGTGCTTGGACAGTCTTTCTCCTCTTCTACTTCTCTTTTGTGCATCCATCTTCACAGTGGTCTATGGTCACATTTAAGAGGGTAGGGGTGAGGAGAGATGGATTCTTTTGTGCATCCATCTTCACAGTGGTCTATGGTCACATTTAAGAGAGTGGGGGTGAGGAGAGATAGATTCCCGCTCCTCCCATAGAGCACAAACCATTTGTTATTAAGCAACAGCCGATTAGTTTGACTTCATTATTCGCATATTACTTTCTTAATTTCGCCGTGTTAAGCAGCATTTTGATATTAGCTTTCCTGTGACTGTGGATTGTATATTAAATAGACTTTTAGAGAGCGTTGTAGTTTAGGAACACTTAAGAAATCAGAATGAGCATTCAGAGTTGGTAACAGTCGACTTTTTACCGAAAATGGAAGACGGATACAAAAGTTTCTCTCCTCCCCACCCTATCCCTCCACACACACACACACATCCTCCTTGCTATCTTCAAGATACCGAGTCAATGGATGGATCCGCTCCTAATTCACTTTAGCCACTTCTTCCCCTTCCCTTCAACTACGGGATTGGAAAGGACCTCCCACCATTCGCACCACTTAAGAAAATTCTGGGCAGAGTCCAATTGTTAAGAGTGAAAAGATTCTCCGATTTTGGTGACTGAACAAAGGGACCTGCATCACAGATCTTCTCCGTCACGTGTTACACTAACATGCCTCTTGTCACACTTCTGCGGCGAGAGATAATGATCGAAGGATAATATTTTATACCATGAAGAGAAAAAAAAATCTTTTCAGAATACGTCGCCCTTTCATGTGAGCCATCTATTTGGAATGGCTGAATCTTCTTCTAGTCTTCTTCTCAAGATGCATTTCGAATTAAAGATTTGCTTTCTTTCAAAAATAAAAATGTTATTTTTTATTTTAAACATGCAATACAATTAAGAAAGCGGCAGATCAAATTTTACTTAATTAATAGTTATTTACATTTCTTGAGATAAAGAGTTTTTTCATCTTTATCTTTTACTGAAAAAGCTTGAATATGAATTTTTCATCAGCTGACATTAGTTACTGCTCGTAAATTTACTTCCAAACCCTAAATACTAATATCAAGTTGGAATTCTTTTCTATGAGAATAAAACAGGACGATGTAAATATTCGCTTCTTCACTCGACACACATTTTACGCAAGCAATCTTTGCTAAGCAAATTCTTTTAGCAAGCGCCAAGCAACAATTCGTTAACTACATCCTTCGGATGTAGTTAACGAAGTGGATCCCTTTTCATGCTTGGGGATAACACGGGATTCGAACTCGAATTTCAGAGGTGCACGAGATAAAAGTTTCAAGATTCCTTTTTCCCATCGTTTGAATTGCTTATGATCTGTTAATAACGTACAAGTTGCTATATGTCTAACGTAACAACATACCAGAATAATTCAACAATCTATATGTTGTTGTATGAATCAGGTTGGAAATGGATTTTCAGAACTAGGTGGACATTCCGGAATCGTTTGAAAAGAAACGACCCCGTAGTTGACTTGACAACGTCAAGCAATGCATAAAAACACGTGTTTAAAAGGCACATGAATTATGACCAAAAACATTATAAAGAAGTGAACACTAATACAGTGGATATATATTTCCTGTTGCTAAATATACGGGATCAAAATATAAAAAAATCCTCTGGAACTTGGGAACGGGGTCCATCAGCTTCCCCTCCCCCATTTCTAGAGTGGTATTATCTAAGTAGCAACATATATTGGAGGAGTCATCTTAAATTCAGCTCCTGCGATCAGAAAAAGAAATAGGTTGAGCAGTCAGCGAGAAAATAAGTATGCACAAAAGTAGGTCTACCTGTGCCTTGAGGAGATATAAACACACCCAATTTACAACATCATGTTTGTGAAGAAATTTTTCTTCTTCCTTCTTAAATAAATATCACATTTACTTAAAATGGATATGCGTTTCTATAGTTTGAAGATTGAAATGAAAATCGTTTAAACATTTTAAATTTGAAATATTCTGACCGAAAAAAAGGAAATGGATATTGCTTCATATTGGGTCAATCCGGGATGACGTACACGAGAGGCGTCAAGAGGTTTCTTCCCCCCCCCCCCCAGGGCCTCTGCTTTCCGTGCCTCGTAGCAAACGCTTCCCGGGTGAGAAACTGCGCGACGCTCACGTTTTGAAATGTGTCACATCCAGGGCTGAAACAATCGGCAATGAATAACTTTGGCCAATTTGAAACTAATCGGGATTAGTTTGATGACATTTATTCTCTCAGAAAAATGCCATTCCTAGCCTTAAAAGTAAAGCTCATAATCTAAATTTTACTTTTGAATGTTACGAAAACTGGTATTTTAGAATAATGGGCATTTGTTGAGCATGTAGCAGTGAGAACGTTAAAGCGAAAAAAAGTGTTTTTCAACTCAATAATACTCTTCTGCATTAACACGCACAAGCTGCTCTTAGTGCGATTACTGCAAATATCGCATCAAGTAAAATGCAGATTTTGCTAAGATATTTTGCACTTTGAAAACCCAGGCTATGAACATAGGCCACTGACTCTCCAATAATCTTAAATTAAGAAAAAAAAGTCCACACGAAACTGACCAACTGTGGGTGAACTATTTAGACATCGCTGAAATCGGATGGATTTTCGATTTGAAATAATTTGTTCCAACTGCACGAGGCTGAAGGAAATCCGCATGTGGAGATGGATGTCAGTTGTTGGCAGAACCAGAGCGAGGAACATTCGGCATCCATAGTATCGTACTCCATCTGTGGGCAGTCGGCAGGTTGACGGAAGAGACACTGGACCACGAAGGAGATGTGACCTCCGGCACGTAGGGGGGTTGGCGGTGCGGATGCAGTCGATAGATGAGAAGATGAGGCAATGCTTCGAGCTGTTCGTGCATCGATTGCAAGCGGTCAGACAAACAGGTGATCCGGTCCTCGAGCGAAAGCTGCCTCTGGCTCACATCGTTCACCATCTCAAAGATGCTGTTCTGTGTCTGAAACATCAAAGGAATACTGCAATTACCAGATGAAATTGGAAGCATTGGGCATGAACAGAATTTCATTTGGTTTCTAAATGTTATCTAGAATTTAACAAATTACAGTGGAGCGATCTTTTCCATACTGTATTGTGTGCCATTGGCTCCACAAAAGGATCCCTCTGCTCTACAGGAAGGGTAGCTCTTCTTCATAGTGGATCCCTCTGCTCTACAGGAAGGGTAGCTCTTCTTCATAGTGGATTCCTCAGCTCTACGGGGAGGGTTCCTCTCCTTCATAGTGGATTCCTCAGCTCTACGGGGAGGATTCCTCTCCTTCATAGTGGATCCTTCTGCTCTACGGGGAGGGTTCCTCTCCTTCATAGTGGATTCCTCTGCTCTACGGGGAGGGTTCCTCTCCTTCATAGTGGATTCCTCTGCTCTACAGGGAGGGTTCCTCTCCATCATAGTGGATTCCTCTGCTCTACGGGGAGGGTTCATCTCCTTCATAGTGGATCCCTCTGCTCTACAGGAAGGGTAGCTCTTCTTCATAGTGGATCACTCTGCTTTACAGGGAGGTTCTTCTCCTTCATAGTGGATTCCTCAGCTCTACGGGGAGGGTTCCTCTCCTTCATAGTGGATGCCTCCGTGCTACGGGGAGGGTTCCTCTCCTTCATAGTGGATCCTTCTGCTCTATGGGGAGGGTTCCTCTCCTTCATAGTGGATCCTTCTGCTCTACGGGGAGGTTCAGTTCAAGGGCTCAAAACGTTTAAGCAGTCCTGGACAGGAAACACTAATTGCGCATGTGTGTATCCGACTCTGAATCTGGTTAAAAGGCATTAAGTGTGAGGACGATGCAAAGGGTGACTTTCAAAGATATCGTTTCTAAGAATTTCCGCGTTTTGATTTAAAAATAAAGAGAAACCTGTAAAGCATCAGTTTTATTTGACCCGAGGTCTACTGAGGAGTGATAGCATGAGATTGGAAATGATGAAAAAATGCGTACTGGGTTCCTATTTCCAAGATTATCTATATTGCTATTTCCAATTTCCTATTTCCAAGATTATCTATATTGCTACTGCGATTTTTCATCCATATTTCTCATAATTGAAATACTTTCAATGCACCATTCCTTATAAATTGCATATTATTAACAAACAGAACTTTGCTTTTTTATACTTTTACTAACAATCAACCATTTTTCATTTATCATAACACGAATCTTGAATTTTTTGGTTTTGTATATTTGGTGCTAATTCAATAAAAAAAATTTGTCTTTTAACTCATATTACTCTTTATAAGAAACTATCGCAATGTGATTAAATAGGAACTCGACTAGATCGTATAGAAATTGTTCAGGTTGGTTGGGGTTTTATGGCCCAAGGATAGTTAACTTAGCAGCAACATCTGCCATGTCATTGGCCCTAATGCCGACATAACAGTGCACCCGTCAGAACACGATGGACAAAATGGCTGCCAGACGACGGAATTGCTGATAGATCTTGGAAAAAACAGAGTGAGGTCGAGGCCTCACCGAGATCAAAGCCTGTAGTGAGTTAAGTATGTCACTGTAAAGCAACACTGATGATGGTTAGGAGAAAATTGACAGCATCAGACTCTGCAGTGCAGATGGAAAACAGCAGTGAGATCTGGTCTAGAATGATTACAGACAATGAAGTGTGAAGCCAGGCAAGCAGTCCGGGTGCTCAGTACGATGGCTGAAAAATAGTTTCCGGTGCATGCAGCTAGATGTAAAGACCTTTCCTATCTTGCAAAGGGAGAAGTCGAGGATGGAGAAACAGCGATGCATGGTGGCAGATTGCTCATGTTTATGAGGTAGCCTTAGACTGCAAACCGAAAGGACAAATGGCAATCGGGACATTAATGTAAGTATTTCCCATATGGGATTAAAAATGCAGTTCCAAGTGGGATGGCCTGGCAGGGATCACAGTTCAGACTCATATGGTAAGGACAATTGCTGTAGATAAATATGGTTCTTTATTCTCAACATAAACACAAAGGAACAGTGAGATGTGGCAGTGCTGATAGAGGATAGGGTCCAGCACACTCGCCACTGAATCTATAGAAGAATCTTAAACGCAGGATACCAAGTCCAGCTTCAACAAGTGCATGGTAGAGGCATGGCTCAATGTTCAACAGGATAACATTCGCCACTTTTTCTACTCACTACCGTGACGTTTGTTCGCTTGTATCGATGTTCATGAAAGCCATACTTCTTATTGATGTACACTGCATTTTCTTTAGTAAATATTCCTGATTCGATATAAAAAATTTAATCGTTTCTTCTTTATGTTGCTATCTGTCCCTCCACTTTATTCTTTTGAGCTGAAATGAACATTCCTTGAATTGATGGGCAATTTCAATGATGAGCAGTGTGGTGTCGTAATTCGGGTGTATCCCAAGTATGCAAACTTTAATGATTTCTCTCTGAAGTAAAAATGGTTTTATTTATGAAATCACAATATAAAATATCTTACTTTGGCCATGTCACTGATGGTATTGGCGCTGTCCATCAACTTTCTCTGCTCCAGTTTCACCTTTCTTAATCTGCAGAATAAATTGTAAAATGAAGAGTGCAACAAAAGCTGAAATTTGAGCACAAATGACAGGTAAACATACATACACAAAAAATCCTCAAGCAGCCATGGACTATAGAGGTCCAACCAGACTATGTACTTTTGTTCTCCAAACATGTTTGTCCTGAGTTACAACTGCAGCATTTTACCACAGGAGCAAATTTCTAACGAAGTCAAATTTGACATTCTCTTCCCACTGCATCCTAAGTCTTTCCCTTTTCTGCAGCCTTTAGGTACTCTTTATAATCCTATTCAATAATCTATAGTTATGCATATGGGCAGCATGGCCAAATCAATGCAGTTTTTCTCTCCCAAATCCTCTTCAATGGAGGCTGCAGATTCCTTTGCCTAACATCATTATTACTTACAGGGTCAAACCACCTAATGCTCAAGATACTACGCACACATATAGACTTTTTTCGAAAAGGAAGAATGTACTCCCCTAACAAAGGACGCAGATAACCTAGAAGCTCTATTAAGCTTTTCCTAGTTTCCCATGCAACATAAAAACACAGACACACAGGGACATGCACGCTGGTTTAATAGTTAAGTACGCTAACCATAAGACTAGGTATGGGTTTAAAGGATTCATAAAGAGGATTCAAATGATTCATAAAGAGGATTCAAAGGATTCATAAAGAGGATTCAAAGCATTCATAAAAGGGATTCAAAACATTCAGTTTTCTGTTATGTTACTTACAAAGGGTTGACATTACGTTGACAAAGGTTACGTTTGCTGATTGCCATCATATTGCATGAATCGCTTTTACTTTTAAGGACATCACTGATAATACACTCAAGGACACAAAAAGGGCAACCCCATAAAACAAGCCTCCAACCTCGGTGAAATTGAGCAGCGTGGTAGAGCATGTTACAAGGTACTAATGATTAACAGCGTTGCACACTAACTCAAGTTGTTTAGCAACACTGGGCGTGCAGGATACAATTCCCTTGCTCCTTGGCAATTGCTGCGACCGTGACCCAGGTCACGGTCGCAGCCAATCTTTGTTCGCCCCCCCCCTCGCCATTTTCGTCAATGGAAGACTTTTCAGCACAGAAGGAAGAGACAAACAGGGCGCAGCTAGGCAGTCAGTTGTCCCCTGTTGACAAAAACAGGAGTATTTGTGAAGCAATTGAATATGTGGAGTAAACATCCGAATAATCGGATGCATCTACAAACAACAGTTCGTATGGAAAGTGATTTGCACTGAGCATACTCCCCAAAGTCAGTAAGCGATACAGCAAAAAATGGCATAGAACGACAATAGCATAATTAGAACACTAAAAAAAGACATGGCCACACCATAAAGAAGTTTTAGTGGCTATTGTAGAAGCAACTGGCAACATATCCCCCCTTCTCAGGAACAGTGACGTAGGTGACTGTGAGAATACGGACTGAAAAACTAATAATGCCAGTAGTGATATATCCTCAACTACACCCATCTAGCGAAGAGATTCCAACTGAGTTTTTGCAGCAGCGAGTTGCCGTTTAGTGGTGAGGAGCATTGGTAAAGACATGATAGTTAGGGAAAGGTAGAGGTCCTTCTAGGAGCTGCACATCCCTTGGGAAGCAAGGAGATGTGCAGAGGGAATGGTCATTGCCCCAGGTGTCAGGGTCAAAACACCAGCTTTAATCCTCCCTGTGCAATATTCATCTGCTGTGAATGGCCTGTTGTAAGGCTACAATCCACTCGAATGGAAAGACAGGAGAGAGAATTCTGCTTTGCAGTTCAGGACAAGGTATATTAGGGAAGGGGGGAAATGTTTGAAGTGAAAATAAGGATAAATAAAGGTGGGATATTGAATTTGGTAATAATAGATCAAAAAGAAATTAATTTAAAATTTTTTAATATCTGGAAATTATTTCCTGGAGGGAAGTAAGCTATATTAGGGAAGGGTGAAATGTTTATCGTAGATAGATTAGAAATGTAATCGTAGTGCATCAGAGTGCAGTGTTTGATCGTCTTACGATAGCTACAATTCCTTTTGAAGAATATAACCCTACTGCTCGCTATCCATTGTGGCAGAAGGGTGTTGGCGAATCGAAAAAGAAATAATAGGGCATTACAGAAAAGCATCTTTACCGGTGATTAAATAGGACTAACCGGCTGATGGCAGAAAAGCATCGAGAAGACTGACTTTCCCCTCAAAAGAAATACAGAAAACGAGAGGGCTTCATCGATGCAAAATGTTAAGAATTTTTATAATTGGGTTCGTTAAAAAATAAATATCTTTTTTATGTATTCTAGAGATGAATGCACAGAATGATTTCGGAATCGTAATTTTTGCGAATGAGATTCAAATAAGAACTTACGTGTAAATAGCCATGAGAAATTTCCTCTGGTGTAGTCGCACTCTACCGTGGCTCACGTGCTTTACGAGTTTGGTGTGCTTATAGATGAACCAGGTCTCTCTCAAAACACTTGCAGCTGCGTTTTTCAACTGTGGACAATGGAAATGAAAATCCATTAGATGAATTTCGTGAACTGAAAAAAAATGTCAGAGAAGTGGCTATTTGCATGCATGCAAATAGCCACTTATCTTACATTTGTTTCCGGGAGCATATACACTGGCGGAAATTGAAAAAAAAGAACACAGAAGGAATTCCTTTCGGAATGCCATATTATAATATGTTAATAATTAAGGGCAGCAGTAAACGTGATCCAAGATTGAAAGTCATTGGGTGAAATAATGACGTCACTGAGGACGACAACAAGCAAATGTACACAGTGCGTATTTAAGGACTAGGGCGTGAAGAAAGAAGTCATTCCTCTTGCTTCGTGCTGTTCAGTGCTCTTTGAAGAAGTTACCATGCCTGGATGACGCAGGTGCACAACATTTGTTCAGTTAGCAGGGTTTGAGCGAGATCGTATAATGGATCTTCAGGAAGCAGGTTAGTCTTTTCGTCAAATTGCATGCAGCGTTCGACAAGAGCTATCAGCAGTGGTACCATGGTGGCATCGATGGTCAGAAGAGCATTCGCACACTCGCAGACGTGGTTCCAAGCAACACAGAGTTATGGACACATGACACGATTGGTATATCAGGAGGGCGGCGGTGGCAGAGCGGACGGCTATGGTGTCATGAATTCGATCTTCTATCGTACCAAGGGTGTCTACAAGAACGATATGAAATCGTCCTTTGGAAGTAGGACTACGGGCACACGAGCTGCTGGCACATTTACCACTGTCACCTCTTCAGTGTCGAGCACGTTTGCAGTGGTGCCGAGAACGAGTTCCTTGTTGGGAAGAATGTCAGTATGTGGTCTTCAGCGATGAAAGCCAATTCTACTTAGGAGCGTCTTTCATCACTGAAGTCCTTCCTCAGCAAGTTGTTTCTACTAAATAAATTTCATAGATTACGCTTCAATTGTAAATGGTGTTCTTTTTTCAATTTTCGCCAGTGTATATGCAACAGAGAGTATATGAATGCATGCATACCTAACTACCTACCCATCTACTACTTACCCATACATACACACACACACGTATATATATATATACACACACACACACACAATAATAATAATAACACTGGGCAACACACAAAAATGTTTTGAAATGAAAATAGCCAATCTTTGCTAATTTCAAGGTGCTGAACACGAAAATGACAATAAAATTTGTCGATTGGCTCTTATTTAGGCGAGACAGAGATGGTCAAGTATAAACGACTCAGTCCGCATTGAGTACATAGGTAACCATTTTGCAACACTGTAGTTTAAACTCCAGGTTGCAACATATTGCGTAAGATTGCATCAGCCCGCCATACATCAACCCCCAGAGGTATTACATCATTGTCTGATGCAATGTAGTTGAGCCATGACATGGCGACTTTACGATCATAGACTAAAAATGATGCAATCGTTAGTTCTAAGCGATGTCTCATAGGGTGAGCAAATCTTTTGAGCGGCTCCCATTTACCCCTGAGTCTTAAGTACAACACAAGTGATACTTGCAGTTTTAATCCAGCACTAATGATGCCTCATAATTATCTTAATAGTGCAGATACATTTTGTAGGGAAGTGACGTTTGCAAGTCAGAAAAGGGCCATCACTCTAATAGTGAAAGCGGTGTATGAGTTTTATTTTGGATGCAAGAACGGGGACCAGGGCAAGGTTTGGGCCCCACACATATGCTGCAGTACGTGTGCAAGAAATCTTCCAAAGTGGCTGAAAGTCGAAAAAGTGGCGAAGCTGTTTGCTGTTCCTATGGTTTGGAGAGAGCCAAGTAATTACGCAAATGACTGCTACTTCTGCATAGTTCCACCTGTTTCTGGAGGCATCACAAGGAAAAAGAAGTGGAGAATAATGTACCCAAATATACAATCTGCTCTCCGACCAGTTCCGCACGATGAAGGTCTTCCATTCCCGAACCTCCAAAAGAATTTTCCATCGATTCAGACGATGAGGAGGGAGGTGAACCGGCATCGGATTCTCCACAGCCTTGGATGTCTAATGTTGATTCATAAATCTGCCAAGGTGCATCATCTGCGCCACATTCTCAGCGAAGAAGAAGTGAACGATATTCTTCACGATCTGGAGCTGTACAAGGCCAAAGCAGAGTTACTTGGATCAAGCCTTAAACAATGGAATCTTCTTGAAGAAAATGTTCGAGAGACTTCGTTTCGAACTCGTCATGAGCAGTTTGCGCCTTACTTCAGAAAGGAAGATGACCTTGCGTTCTGTTCTGATGTAGATGGCCTGATGAATGCCCTTGGAATCAAACATGACCCTTAAGAATGGCGACTATTCATAGACTCCTCGAAATTGAGTCTCAACGCAGTGTTGCTGCATAATGGAAATCGACTTCCATCCATTCCAGTCGGATACGCTGTCTACATGAAAGAAACCTACGACAACCTAAAACAGCAGTTGAACTGTCTTCAATACAGCAAGTATGGCTGGCATCTCTGTTGCAACTTGAAGGTAGTGACTCTGTTGATGGATCTGCAGCTGGGATATGGGAAGTACAGCTGTTTCTTATGTGAATGGGACAGCCGAGCGAAGACTTTGCACTATGTGAAGAGAAACTAGCCTCAGAAGAAATCTCTGAAGGTCGGAGAGAAGAATGTGGAACACCCAGTGCCACCATCCCTACACATCAAACTCGGTGTGACGAAAAACTTCGCAATGGCCATGGACCGGATTGCATCAGCTTGTACTTAGCTGACAAATTCCCTCGACTCAGCGAAGCGAAAATTAAAGAGAGAATTTTTGTGGGTCCTCAGATCGTGAGCTGTTCAGAGACCAGATGTTCGACAACCTGCTTCAGGGTGACAAGAAAAATGTTTGGGACGCGTTGCATCTGGTGTCAACTAAATTCCTCGGGAATGTCAGGGCATACAACTACAGGAAATTGGTTAAGGACATGTTTTCTCTGTATCACAAACTTCGCTGCAATATGTCCTTAAAGATCCATTTTCTCCATTCCCACTTAGATTTCTTCTTCGATAACAGCGGCATGGTTAGTGATGAGCACGGTGAACATTTTCACCAGGACATTGCAACGATGGAGAAACGATACCAGGGAATCTGATCATCGATGAAACCACTTCAATGTTGGCTGACTACTGTTGGACGCTCGTCAGAGTTGTCCAACAGTAGTCAGCCGACATTGAGACATCCTGAGTAGCTGTAGAAGCGACGGGCAAAGCGTGTCGGAAGTAGAAGCGGAGTTTTACCGATATCTGTCATATGTACGTATTATTCTATTATATAAGAAACTATTGTGGATGTCTCAGAAATCGTAGCCAATTTTGCATTTTCATTGTCATATTGGTGTTCAGCATCTTGAAATCTTTAAGAAATGGCTATTTTTATCTCAGAGACATGACTTTTATGAAAATTTGTTGCCCAGTGTAATTTATTCCATGCAGGGGATTATAGTAAAGGTATGGTGCAGGTAATTTTGGATATTAATTTAAATGTTGGAATGGCTTGTACCACAGTACATTTGAGAAATTAAAAAATATTCAGGATAGTGCAAATATACAATCAGGTTTACAGGAATTGCATACTTATTTGATACTTATAAACAAAAGGACAATTTGCAGAGACGAAGACAAACATGTAATATGAAAGATGATAAAAAAAATAAGATAAGATCAGCGGGAAGAAAAAGAAGGTTTAAGACAACAGGGAGTAATATGGAATGAATGAATAGCAGGGAAAAGGATTGCGAATAATTGAGACAAACAGCAAAGATGGAGAGTGAGAATAGGAGTGAGCAGATATTGTTGGTCAAGCTTCCTTTTGAACGTTTTCTAAGTGTTAAGAATTCTTTTCGTTAACACCAAAAAGAGTGGAAGCACAGTATTCGAGTTTCGGTCGGATGTAAATTTTGTAGATCATTGGGGCATAGGAGGATATATAGTTTCGAATGTACCTCAATATATAAGTTCTACTAGAAGCTGAAGCGACGGTTTTATTAATGTAAATTCCAAAGTCAAGATTATTATCTATCGTCATATGTCGTCTAAGTACCTCATGGAGGTGAAAACTGTAACATGGGAGTTATTTATTTTTAATGTTTGTGTCATGCGGGTCAGAATTTGAGTTGAAAGAAAAATAATAATGATTTTCTTGATATTGACAGAGAATCCATTTTAAGTATACCAATGGAGCACATCATGAATATTATTTTCTATTTCTTGTTTTAGAGAAGTGAAAGAACTTAAAGGTAAAAGAAAGAAGACAATCGTCTGCATACATAAAAATATTGTAGTTGGTGGAGGATTCTGGAAGATCATTAGCAAAACAGTTAAAGAGAAGTGGGCTAAGAATTGTTCCTTGCGGTTGGTTGTTTGGGATTTTATGGAGCAAAGGCAACTATACTCACGATGGGCCAAAAGAGGAAAAAAGGGTAAAAAAGGAACAAGTCAAGTAAACCCACAACCAATGATAAAAGTAAAAGACAAGAGTAAAAATAATAAATGTAAACATTAAAACATCAAACGACAGAAAACATCTATATAAAACACAAAAAAAAACAAATGTTTAAAAATAACAATGGGTGTATAGGACTCCTATAAAAACAATACCAAAAGGTAAAAATCAGATGGTTCAAATATCCAGAAAAACGTAAAAAGGCAAAACCAGCAGATAAAACTAAAACAGCATCAACGGATAAAAGATATCCAAGTGTAAGAGATTCCAACGTAAAATCATGAGAAGTAAAAAAATAAACGTCTGTCTAGGTTAAAAGCTGGACAATGGATTAAAATGTGTGTAATACTTAAAATGGTGTCACAGAACTAGCACTTAGATTCGTCATCCACCCAAAGAAGAAATGTATGAGTGATAAACGAATGACCTAAACGGAGCTGAGCAAGTACAACTTTCTCCTTACGATTCATGTGAAAACAAGACTGCCACGGTTTGACAATGGGATTGATCTCAAAAAGCTTGTTGCCAACTGTTCAGACCAAGATCTCTGCCACTGTATCCGGAGCTCGATGGAAAAACGCTGCCAGAAGTCCAATTATGGCCCTTGATCCCGACGTGACCTGAAAAGAAGAGAACGGTGGTGGTGGCTGCCAGATGATAGAGCTGCTGGTGGATCTTGGATAGAACAAGGTAAGGCTGGTGTCTAACTGAGATCAAAGCCTATAGCAAACTAAGTGAGTTGGTATAAAGCACACACCAACGATGATGCTTAGCTGCTATGTGGTCAAAGGCGAGGCTGACTGCATGTAACTATGCAGTGAGTAACACTGCTGTGGGATCTGGTCTGCAATGATCACATCACAGCAGCCCATGGCCAATCCCCCTGGTGTGCCAGACTTCGAGCCATCTGTGAAGACAGGCAAGAAGTCCAGATGCTCAGCATGATGGCTGGCAAAGAATTGCAGATACACAAGTCAGGTGTAAATGCCTTCCCCGTCTTGCACAGGTAAAAATCGCAAGAAGGGAAAACAACTAGCCATGGTGGAAGCAGCTCAGCTGTCGACTGTGAGATGCTATTGAGACTGCTATAAATGTCTCGTAGGTAACCTTGGATACACAAACCGAAAGGACGAATGGTAGTCGGCCGATTCTGGCATCTTGTTCCCACTGGAGACTGAAAACGCAGTCCCAAATGGGATGGACAGGCAGGGATTGCAATTTTGCATGATACTGCAAGGAAACTGTTGACGGCGAATAGATAAGGGAGGTTCGTCAGTCTCAACATACAGACTCTGGACCGTTGAGGTGCGGAAGGCTCCCATTCAAACACAGAGGGCCTGATGGTGGAGGGGGTCCAGCACCCTCGTCACCGAATCCCATGCAGAGTTGTACACCTGGGATCCGTAGTCCAGTTTCGACTGGTCAAGTGCACGGTAGAGGCGGAGCAAACACATCGGTCCACTCCCCAAGAGAGAGAGGGTAGGACCTTGAGGATGTTCAATGCCTTCGTCAGCTTCGACATGAGATATCATATATGTGGTAAAAAGGTCAATTTTCGGTCGAAGATGAGACCGAGGAACTTGTTCTTCACCATAAATGTAATGATGTTACCCCCGAGCCGCAGCTCAGGGTCCAGATGAAAATTACACTTGCAGCAAAAGTGCATGTAAGCGATCTTCTGTGGGGAGAACCGAAACCCATGGGCTCTTGCCCAAACTGAGAGATCCTTCAGGACAGTTTGCAGTTGTTGTTCAATGACCTTCATGCTGGAGACTTGCAATAAATGCTAAAATCATCAACATAGAGCCTACAGTTGGAGGAAGCTGTCATGTAATGGAATTTATCTTGACAGCAAAATGCGTAATACTCAAGACGTAGCCTTGTGGCACCCTCTGTTCTTGGAGGAAAGGCCGTGCCAGAGTGTTCACAGCTGGCACAAACTCGAAAAGTACGAGATGATAAAAAATTTGCGATGAAGATCGGCATGTGACCATCAAGCCAAAGCTATGGAGGTCACAAAGAATGCCGAATCTCCGCACCGTGTCACATGCTTTTTCGATGTCAAAGAAAATGGACACTAGGTGTTGTCGATGTAAAAAGGAATTCTTGATCGTCGATTCGAGGCGGATCAGGTGATTTAAAGTAGACCTGTGCCTGCGAAAGCAACACTGGGTGATGGAAAGAAGGATATGATGTTCCAAATACCAGGCCAGCCTGGTATTTACCAATCTTTCCAGCACCTTGCATACACAGCAAGTCAATGCAATTGGTCTGTAGTTCGAAGGAATCTTGAGATCTTGCCCTGGCTTGGGGAAGGTGAACATGATGGCCTCCCGCCAGGAGTCTGGAAACTACTCCTCGATGAAAATGCGGTTGAGAGTTAGAGCAGCCGATCCTACATTGACGGTGACAGATGTTGGATCATCACATAATGGACATTGTCTGACCTGAAGACAGAATCACAAGAAGTGTGCAGAGCAAAGCGAAGCTCCTCCATTGTGATAGCCATTGTAAGGCTCCATACCACTCGAATGGAAAGCAGTGGAGAGCGTTCCGCTCTGCTCTTCAGGGCCAGAAGTCGGGGGTGTATGAAGCGAAAGAAGAGATGGAGGAGAATGACTCTCCCCAAGTGTTGGCAATTGCCTGTCCCTTGTGCTCCAGGAGTGATAATGAGTGGTATTTGTAGTTCCCACCCATCTTCCTGACTTTATCCCAGATGCCCTTAGAATGGGTATTGCTGGTGATAGATGACTTATACTTGATCCAGATTCCTTCTGGCTCTGAAATTAGACGAAACGGACCTTAACCCTGGTGTCTTTTACTGCTTCAAGGTTGGGGGATGTTGAATATCTCTATAACATCCTCCAATCCTTCCTCTAAGCCTTACCACTATGGTGCAGTTCGCATTCCACCACAATTTTGGAAACCGCAAAAACTGAATCGAGGCAGCTGTGTGGATGATACAGTCCATCATCTCTGCCATTCCTGGCTGACGGAGTGTTCATCTAACTTAGAAAGGAACTAGAAGCCACTCCAGTCAGCCTGATCAAGCCTCCACCATGATACGTGTGAGATGCTGCAAGACATCCACAGGAGATAGTGCATATCATAGAGGGAGGAAATCACTTCCACATGGATTGTTCTCAACCTCCCATGTAATGAGTGGTAGGATCGAGGAGGAACAGATAGTGAGATCAATGGTAGTGAATGTGTGAGTTGAGGAGTTGAAGGATTTGGGTTGGGTTGCTTTACCTCTGAGCGGCACTTTTTTGCACACCATGGGTGGCCAGGTCACTAGGACCCCCAAATCTCAGAAAAGGTTGGGGGAGGGGACCTACTGGAACAGCTGTTGGGAGACAGATGGTAGCCTCCCATCAAGGCCATCCAGCGTGTTCTTTAAAGTGCACAGGGTATGGCTGTCCCACACGTGGCCACGGCTTAACGTCCCATCCGACGGACGGTGGCCTTTCCAAACCCATCGGTATCCCCTACTGACTGTGGGCAGGGTAGGGAGTTTTGAGGAGATAAGTCTCAATGCTGATCCAGCTGGGACTCGAACTTGGGAACTGCAGATTACGAGCCTGGTACGCTACTGACTGAACCACCCCCGCCCCATGGAAGAAGTATCTGCTGCGAGACCTTCCAAACCTTTGCCGAAAAACATGGCAAAATATCCCCAATCACCTGATCACCCATAGAGTGAATGATCAAGAATCTTGGGTAGGGAGAAACACACAAAGAAGATGGCGATGATGACAAAGACATAGAAGATGGGAATTCATGGGGAGCCCGCTTGATGGCATTGACTGATGAATTTCTTTTAATGGAAATCATTGAGTTTTTGTGGTTCAGAAGAATGAATAGACCAAAACAGATACCTTCAATATAATGTAGATCACTTCGAAAGATCCCTTCTCCGCTGCTTCGTAGCTCTATTGTCAGTTTTCTTTTAGGTTTAAATTAGCACGTGAATGTGAAATTTTGTGCCATCCATCAGATGTAGTACTTACTGTATAGTGAAACATCGGATGGTATCATTCAATCATATTTTCACCCACCATTTTCGCCCACTCAACAAGTGGTCACCCAATCAGGTGCCAGAGCTGCCTGGGCACCACACCCACACTGTCAGTGAGCCAAGCCCTCATAACTAAATAAGCACGATAAGGAAAAGAGAAATGTGAGAAACTCATTAGAGTCCTCAGAAAATAAAATAAGCGAAAAAAAAGAAAAAAAGTGTGAAAACCGAACTTGCATCACGGAAGAAAGAAAACTACAAAATTAGTAAATGTGTGGGGAAATTTGAAAAACGTTCCCTGGACTTGGGAAAGACACTCACCTACTGCATGGTTGGCCCTAACAGGTCCAGTCCATCAACTGATTGATCCTGAGGAGCCATCCCAAAACCTCCCGATTACCTGAAGCAGAGGCCAAAGCAGTGTATAGTAGTGGCCTCGGAAATCGCTGCCTAGTTCCGCGACGGACAGGCTCCCTGATGGTTCATGATGGACAGCTCACCAGTCATGAGCTGAGGAGAACAGAAGACCCCTGAGTGACTACCAGGATCCTCCTTTCCAGGGACACAGGTATCCACACATGGAAAAACACAGAGGCGAGCTTTCAGGAGCCCATGTTTATTTATGTTTATAATTAAAGTGAAGCAAAGTCGTTTCAAGTTCATTATTCCACAAAATGCTTATTGAAATAAAACGGCAAGTTGTTTTAGGAAACAAATATCCATGTAAAATAGTATTTTTATTATTCATCATAATTTGGAGTTAAATATTTTTTATGATATATTACAGAAATGTTAATGGGGCCTGCTGGCCCTCCAGCCCCTAATGACGAACTGCCTATCTTGTATGAAAAAATAACCCTAAGATCAAACATTTCTCTTGTATTTCAGCAGCTGTTGTTTCTGCATAAAAAGCAAAGATGGTGGAAACTAAAGAATAAAAGAATCTCTAAGAAATGGGCGAATGGCAGGAAAGCGAATTATTTTCTAATTTTTGTTTCCCCATCAGACAGACACAACATTGTTATTAAAGAGAGAAAGATCGTCTCCTACTGAGACCATTTTCATCATTCTTTCACACCTTAATTTGAAGTGATCGTTGAAAGAAGAACTTGATTCTCGAGTTTCCACTTTATGACAGTTTCATGGATATAATCCCTTGTGCATTCAGTTTTTTCAAAGATATTTTTGTTAATAAAATTCTGCTATCATTTCGAACTCAAGGTGAAGGAATTTGCCGAAAGAGGTCTCCACTTACTCGTTTAGTCAGTTGCGTGTCCATCATGAAATTGTGCACGTGCTTCTCTGCCCTCGTCAGCTCCAACTTCCTAGCAATCACTGCCACCACAAGAGCCGTGCATCCAGCGCCCTGAGGAAAAATCAACATGTCAGATGTGGAAAACGTACGAAACTTTGAATAATAATTATTGATTTAAAAATTTTAATATCCTGAAACATTTATTACTTATTTATGTAATAAATCATAAATTTCTCATAAGGCAGAAGAAATGCCCCGAAAGTTAATAGGAAGGTGTCAGAATGCTCCGAGCATATTGAATACTCTCAGGTACGTCAGTGAGCGGGAAAAACACTCATCACCGGCTCATACCTTATTAGGAACCAACACATGACAAAGGTAGTTAAACATTTCAGTGGCATTGTTAATTCCAATATATACATATTATTGGTCTGTAAATGGTAGCTAGGTAGTCACTGGTAGGAGAGCTATGCACCAATCCCATGTGATGATGCATAGAACCGGCCAGGCCTATCACCTAATGTCCAACCCCGCCTTCTCGTGGTGCAGACCGTTAGTACCTTTCAAAAGAGATGTGTGGAAGTGAACGGAAGCGGAGGGCTGCCAGATTAGTTTGGCCTACTGATCTGAAGGAGTCGGCAACCTCCTTTAAGCAGCATATTGTGCAGAGAGAGACTCCTCTGGTTTGGCCATGTTGCCCGTATGGATAATTTTAGATTGGCGAATAAGGTTATTAACAGTGTGCCTAAAGACCTCAGAAAGAGAGGGAGACCTGGGATGCGGTGGGCAGACAATGTCAAAAAGGACCTTATTAGAATTGGTGTGCAGTGGTCAGATGCAGCACATGTAGCTCAGGACAGACTTGCTTGGAGAACTAAATTGCACAGTCTGGTTGGGCCCCCATAGCCCATGGCTGCTTGAGGATGATGATGATGATGTACTTTACCAAGTTTTTTCCAGTTTTGCGAGCTTCCCTAGATTTTGCCAAGTTTTCTCGATTTTGCCATCTCACCATAATTTTACAGAAAAAAATTCCAATGTTACATCACACTTGATTTTTGCAAAGTCACTGTGAATTTTGCCAACTCTCCTAGATATTGCGAAGTTGCCGGAATTTTGTCAACACAACATAATTTTACAGATAAAAAGTTGCAATTTTTACATCTAACCTTAATTTTGTCAACTCTCCATGATTTTCCCAACTGTCCCTGATTTTGCCAACTGCCCGTAGTTTTTCAAACTCGCCATAATTTTACAGAAAAAAAAATTAAAATTTTCTCATCTCACCTGAATTTTGCCAACTCCCCACGATTTCGCCAATTCACTCCGAATTTTGCCAACTCCCAAAGATACAGGTGAGTTGGCAAAATCGAGACAACTTGGAAAAATAAGACAACTTAATTTCACAAAACAAATCCCATTTTTGGGATTGTTTGGACAACTTAGTAAAATACAGGTATTTTACAAAGTGGCTTCGAATTTTGCCAACAGCTCTAAATTTTACCGTCTCTCCATTTTCCAAACTGCTTTAGATTTGCCACGTTACCTCGATTTTGACAACTCTCCTTAATTTTCCAAAAAAAAAAAATTACAAATCTTAACAACTCACTTAGATTTTACGAAGTAGCTTCGAATTTTGCCAACTCGGAGTTACTTTTGGGGGGGAGCCTCCCCCCATCCTCCCCCATGGCTACGCCCCTGCTGAGATGGAGTAGACGTTCTGCTCCTTCATGCTTTTAATCACAGATATCGGTCTTGTACAGTGGTCATCACTCTAGCCCTTCGTTTCCTAAACCTCCGAGAGACAGAATCCGTGCTCAGAAATTGATTCTACAGAAGGACTCACATTGAGCCGTCGTGCCACATCTGACTGATTTTGGCCTGCTCCCAGTCGGTCAGTAGCTGTCCACCACAGTTCATTTGGCAAATGATGTCTCGAAGTCATTCCTATAAAATGGCTATTTCGAATTTCTTTACTCACATTCACAACACAAAAAAAGATCCACTCCAAAACACAAGTTTCTATGCAGCTATCCGATTACGCAAATTGACGCCACCTAGACTAATTTGCATATTGCTCACTAGGCATTACTGGTTACATGAACAAGTTTGGTGAGGATCGCACAATTATTTGGCGAATTATCGCGATTTTTCTCATTTTTTCGTTAATTTATGGAAACTAATGTACATACCAATGACTGTGGCAGTTAACTGCATAGTAGCGTTATCGATCTAACTAGTACCACATTCTGATGCAATTCCAAAAGTTCCATAATATAACCTTTACAAAATGCTTGTTAATGTCACTCCTAATTTCCTTAACTTCTGTGAAAGGTTAAGGAAAAATTCAATTACATCAAATTCTGCTCTTTCACAGAATATAAATCCAGATACATCAAGCGGAGACATAACTTCCGTTTAATAACCAAACAACAATCAAGTATGTGAAATTTAATCATCTTTCGTGCCTACCATACATAAAAGAAACTGGTATTGGTACTCTATTATATCATCCTAACTACAAGCAATACGTAAAGCTAAGAATTTCATTTTACAAACAAGCGGGAGTGTAAACATTCGCTAAAACTTCACCTAAACACAATGAATCGCGAGCTAGCTGAAATTAAAAAGGGTTAATTACCTCCCCCCATCGAGTTCTACGTCCCCCTTCCCAAAGGAGTTCTGCTGGTCATCGTCTCAGTCAAACTATTTTTTTTTTTCGTTGGGTTCATGTAGGGACATGTCAGGGGCGATTCGTTTGGAACATATCATGTAGATTCCAATGGAAAAGAGAGGGCAAGTATGGCATTTAAGTAAAGGTTACAGAAGGTTATATCACGTTATTTGGGTTATTTTACCTCTGAGCGGCACTTTTTTGCACACCATGGGCTAAATGGCCAGGTCACATGGACCCCGAAGGCTCAGAGAAGGTTGGGGGAGGGGACCCACTGGAACAGCTGTTGGGAGACAGATGGTAGCCTCCCGTCAAGGCCATCAAGCTTGCAGTGTTCTTTAACGTGCACAGGGTATGGCTCTCCCACACACGGGGCCACGGCTTAACGCGCATCCGACGCACGGCGGCCTTTTCAAGCCCATTGGTGTCCCCTACTGATCGTGGGCAGGGCGGGGAAATTTTGCGGAGATAAATCTTAAGGCTGACCCAGCTGGGACTCGAACCTTGTTATATCACGTAGATGGCAATGTAAATGAGAGGGCAAGTAGAGCATTTAAGTAAAGGTTACAGAAGGTTATATTACGTATATTCCAATGGAAAAGAGAGGCAAAGTATCCCATTCAAAGTAAAAGTTACAGAAGATTATATCACGTAGATGGCAATGGAAATGAGAGGGCAAGTATGGCATTCAAGGTAAGAGTTACAGAAGTTTATATCAAGTAGATTCCAATGGAAAAGAGAGGCCAAGTATCCCATTCAAAGTAAAAGTTATAGAAGGTTATATCACGTAGATGGCAATGGAAATCAGATGGCAAGTATGGCAATGAAGTAAAGGTTACAGAAGGTTATATCACGTAGATCACAATGGAAAAGAGAGGCCAAGTATCCCATTCAAAGTAAAAGTTACAGAAGGTTATATCACGTAGATGGCAATGGAAATGAGATGGCAAGTATGGCATTTAAGTAAAGGTTACAGAAGGTTATATCATGTAGATCACAATGGAAAAGAGAGGACAAGTGTGGCATTAAAAGTAAGAGTTACAGAACGCTATATCACGTTGATTTCAATGGAGAAGAGAGGGCAAGTATGGCATTCAAGGTAAGAGTTACAGAAGGTTATATCACGTATATTCCAATGGAAAGGAGTGGCCAAGTATCCCATCAAAGTAAAAGTTACAGAAGGTTATATCACGTAGATGGCAATGGAAATGAGATGGCAAGTATGGCATTTAAGTAAAGGTTATATCACGTAGATCACAATGGAATAGAGAGGACAAGTATCGCATTAAAGGCAAGAGTTAAAGAATGCTATATCACGTCGAGTGGTTAGCGCGCTTGGCTACTGATCTAAGGGACCTGGGTTCGAGCGCCAGGTAAGGCATGGCTGTTTGTATCGTTTTTCTGCTGAGGTCCTGCCATCCTCTCAGACCTTCTACTCTGGCATATAAACTGACAGGCTCCTGTCAGACCTAAGTGGCAAGCAGGTGCTTGAGGGGGTATTTATTTATTTATTTACTATTTTATATCACGTTGATTTCAATGGAAAAGAGAGGGCAAGTATGGTATTCAAAGTAAAAGTTACAGAAGGTTATATCACGTAGATGGCAATGGAAATGAGAGGGCAAGTATGGCATTAAAGGTAAGACTTTTACATTATATATCACGTTGATTTCAATGGAAAAGAGGGGACAAGTATCGCATTCAGAGTAAAAGTTACGAAAGGTTATATCACGTAGGTCGCAATGGGAAAGAGAGGACAAGTATCGCATTAAAGGTAAGAGTTAAAGAACGCTATATCACGTTGATTTCAATGGAAAAGAGAGGGCAAGTATCGCATTCAAAGTAAAAGTACAGAAGGTTATATCACGTAGACGGAAATGGAAATGAGAGAGCAAGTATGGCATTTAAGTAAAGGTTACAGAAGGTTATATCAGGTAGATTCCAATTGAAAAGAAAGGGCAAATATGGCATTCAAAGTAAAAGTTACAGAAGGTTATATCACGTAGATGGCAATGGAAATGAGAGGGCAAGTATGGCATTTAAGTAAAGGTTACAGAAGGTTATATCACGTAGATTCCAATGGAAAAGAGTGGCCAAGTATCCCATTCAAAGTAAAAGTTACAGAAGGTTATATCACGTAGATGGCAATGGAAATGAGATGGCAAGTATGGCATTTAAGTTAAAGTTACAAAAGGTTATATCACGTAGATCGCAATGGAAAAGAGAGTACAAGTGTCGCATTAAAGGTAAGAGTAACAAACACGCTATATCACGTTGATTTCAATGGAAAAGAGAGGGCAAGTATGGCATTCAAGGTAAGAGTTACAGAAGGTTATATCACGTAGATTCCAATGGAAAATAGAGGGCAAGTATGGCATTTAAGTAAAGGTTACAGAAGGTTATATCACGTAGATTCCAATTTAAAAGAGAGCGCAAGTATCGCATTGGTTTGGTTTTGTTTGGTCGTTTGGGGTATAATGGCACAATCGTTGGGGTATAATGTCATATTGTTTTGTTTGGTCGTTTCGGGTATAATGGCACAATGGGAACTAATGTCATATTGTGCCAAGCATGCAACAAACAATAAAATATACAAAAATAAAAGTCACATAACCCTGAACCGAAAGTTAAAAACTACACACAAATGGGAAAAATAAATGAAACTGGAGGGAAATATGTGTAATCAAAAACAATGTTTATAAACAAGTGTATAAAGAGTCAATAAGTGTAAAACTGAAATACAAACAATGGGTGTAGAGGGACTCAGGAAAGGAACAAGTCTAAACAGTAAAAGAGTTAAGATAATTATAGACAAGAAAAATAACCGGCAAAACGTAAAAACTGGAAAACAGGTGCAAAAAAATAATATCAGATAAAAGATGGCTGAGATGATATGAGTAAAAGATGGCTCAGCCATAAAATTATTGAAGTTAAAATATATATGACATTCAAGAGTAAAAGCAGGAAAAGCAATTAAAATATATTGGATCGTTAAAATGGTTTCCCTAAACTCGCACTTAAGTTTGTCGTCCACCCGAAAAAGAAAGGAATGAGTGAGAAACGATGAGAAACGAATGACCTACGTGGAGCCAAGCAAGTACAACTTCCTCCTTGCAATTTGTGCAAAAACACGACTGCCACGGTTTGAGAATGGGCTTGATCTCAAAAAGCTTGTTCCCACCCTGATCAGACCAAGATCTCTGCCACTGTGCCCAGAGTTCGATGAAAAATCGCTGCGGAAGTCCATGTATGGAACAAGCAGTGGAGCGTGGCTGACCTGGCAGCAGCATTTACCATGTCACTGGCCCTGATCCCGACATAACTGGGCACCGAACAGAAGCAAAAGGTGGTGGTTCTGGTGGCTCTTGCAGAGAACAGAGTGAGGCCAATGCTTCACGGAGATCAAAACCTGTAGCAAATTAAGCGAGTCACTGGTACAGAACACACCGACAATGATGCTTAGCTGCTATATGGTCCAAAGCACGGCTAATAGCATGTAATTCTACAGTGAAGATGGAACACTGCAGTGGGAACTGGTCTGCAATGATTACATCACAGAAGACCATGGCTGATCCCACAGATGTGCTGGACTTCAAGCCATCTGTGAAGACTGGTAAGAAGTTTGAGTGTTCAGCATAGTGGCTGGGAAAGATTTGCTGACATACACAGTTGGGTGTAAAGGCCTTCTCCATCCTGCAAAGGGAAAAATCACAGGAAGGGGAAACAGCCAGCCAGGGTGGAGGTGGCTCAGCTGTCGACTGTGAGATGCTATTGAGACTGGTGTTAATGTCTCACACGTAACTTTCGACACGCAAACCGAACGGCAGTCGGCTAATTGCAGGTATATCATTGCAGGCAGTTGGCTGATTCTAGTATAGCATTTTCTACCAGGGACAAAAACTCAGTCCCAAGTAGGATGGCCTGGCAGGGATCACAATTTCGCTGCATATTGCAAGAACAACTGCTAATGGCAAATAGATAAACATGTTTCGTCAGTCTCAAGGCAAAGATTTGGACTGTTGCAGTGCGGAAGGCCCCTGTGCAAACATGGAAGGCCTGCTGGTGTATAGGGTCCAGCACCTTCACCACCGAATCCTAGCAGAGTGTACACTTGGGATCTGTAGTCAGGTTTCGACCGAACAAGTGCACAATAGAAGCAGAGCAATGAACATCAGTCCGCCCCCGAGAGAAAGAGGAGAGGGCCTTGAGGATGTTCAATGCCCATGTGCATTTGGACCTGAGATGTCGGATGTGTGGTAAAAAGGTCCATTTCCAGTCGAAGATAAGACTGAGAAACTCGGTCTCAGCCCCAACTGCAATGATGTTACCCCCCGCCGCAGCTCGGGATCCAGATGAAGATTACACTTGTAGAAAAAGTGAACACAAGCAGTCTTCTGTGGGGTGAACCGAAAACAATTGGCCGTTGCCCAAACTGAGAGATTGTTCATGGCAGTTTGCAGTTGTCATACACTGACCTCATGCCAGATGACAAGCAATGCCCAGAATTCGCTGCCCAGCTACATGACAGACAGTCTCCCGAATGGCAAAACAGCCAAAGGGGACCCCACCAGTCATGAGCTGAGGAAAGAAGACAGGGTCCCCCGAGCAACTGCCAGGATCCTCCTCTCCAAGGACACAGGTCTCCATGCACGGAATTATTACCATGAAATATTTAACAGTGAAACCAAATTTCGTTTCCCCATTGCGATGAATGCTTCTCCGGGAAAATAGAGAGGAGAGAGTTTTTCCTTGTTAAAAGTAGGGTACAATTGAATTGGACATACTGAAGATCTTTCATATGAAAAGTGGACAACCTCTATATCTGGGTAATGGAAGAAGTGATTTACTCTTTCCTGTACCAACATGACAATGCCCCACTCCACAAATCGAAGAATAGTTTGATGAAATGGGTGTGGAAGAACGTGACTGGCCTGCACAGAACCCTAATCTCAACCCCATGGAACACCCTTGGGATGAATTTGAATGCCGACTGTGAGCAAGGCTGAACTGCCCGACATCAGTGACTGGCCTCACTAATGCTCTTGTGACAGAATGGCAGGCATTTCCCACAGCAACGTACCAAAATCTAGTTGAAGGCCTTCCCTTTTCACAGTGGAGGCTGCGATAATAGCAAAGGTTGGACCAACCTGATATTAATTCCTTTCCTATTTCCAGGATATTTTGGATGAGCGAGTGTCCAGATACTTTTGATCATATAATGTATATGCAATACCCTACCAATGTATTAGAGTTGGGTTGTTTTACCCCTGAGCGGCACCTTTTGCACACAATGGGCTAAATAGCCAAGTTACAAAGACCCTAACGGTTGGGGGAAGGGGGACCTTCTGGTCAACTGTTAGGATTCAGATGGTAGCTTTCAGTCAAGGTCATCTAGCATGATGTTTAACATGCACATGATATGGCTCTCCTTCACATGGGGGCCACATAGTAGAATTTGGAATTGGGGGACGATTTACGATTTATTTTAGGCATCGCCAGCGACGGTTTCAGAAAAAATGGGACAGATCTTGTCCATGTTTTTGGAGTCATCCGAGGGGCATAGATATGAGACCATTGCATAATCAGGGGATTTTCTCTTCGGCCCCAGTGGAGGCTGTTTGGCTTGGAAGATCCAGCAGTCTGCAGTTGGGAAGGGGACTTCCAATGGTGGAAGCAGAAGGTGCTACAGCAGGAATGGAAACCAGAGTTGATGTCGAGATACACCAAATTCGGTTTCATCTCCTGTAAGAGGTACTTTGCAGTGGGTGAGAAGGACTCATATGGTGGCTGACATCAGCCCACCACATCATAGGAAACCTTGCCTGGCGGGGCGGGCAGTGCAGTTCTTCTCTCAGGGTTACTGGTGTTATTTACCATCTTAAGGCATTCTCCATCTTTCTCCTCTTTCCATTTAGGGCAGTCAGAGAGAATGCCGGATGGTCACCACTGCAGTTGACACAGCTTGCCTGCACAACTATGCAGTTTGGATCATTATGATGAGGCATGAGAGCATGGCCATACTTCTGACATTGTAAACAATGCAGAGGGTTTAGGTTGTACAGCCGTACTTCACAATGTAGGTAGTCTGACATGATGTCAATAGGAAGGAAAGGCATGTTAAAGGTGAGAATTAGTGTCTTGGTGGGCACTAACTTGTCATCGCAACTTACTCAAATCCATAGGACTTCAACTGAACTTCCCTGAGAACTAAAATATCTCACAAAACAAAGCTAACTACCAAAGGAAAATAAGGTAGGGAGAAACTCATAAACCTATACCTGGATGTGGGCAAAGCGCTCACCTACTGCACAGTTGGCCCCATCACGTCCAGCTCACTGTCGATTGAGAGTGAGGGGGCCACCCCAGGACCTCTCATTTACCTGAAGCAGAGGTTAAGCAGCGTATAGAGGCTGAAGCAGTGTATAGCAGTGTCCCTCGAAATCGCTGTGCCGCCCCGCAACGAACTGGCTCCCCAATGGCAAGACAGGCCAAAGGGGATCCCGCTAGTCATGAGCTGAGGAGAGCAGAAGAGGATCTCTGAGCGACTATCAGGATCCTCCTTTCCAGAGACATAGGTCTTTGCAGGTGAGCAAATAGGACCCTGTGAAGGTACCTAAACCAGCAGAATCTTCAGAGAGTAGCTCACTCACTACAGACAGGAGCTCGCACTGAGGGGGAAAAGCTTGTCTGCAGGAATCCAAATGCAATACAAAATAAACAGTTATAATTTTATAAAAATAACTCAATATTACATTTCAACGATACCATTTTTCTAATTTTCGTTTTTGCATGTAATTTGATTAAACGACCTAGTCACATGCTGTATAAGGGGCGGGGGTGGCTCAGTCGGTAGCGCGCCAGGCTCGTAATCTGTAGTTCCCAGGTTCGAGTCCCAGCTGGGTCAGCGTTGAGATTTATCTCCGCAAAATTTCCCCGCCCTGTCCACGGTCAGTAGGGGACACCGCTGGGCTTGGAAAGGCCGCCGTCCGTCGGATGGGACGTTAAGCCGTGGCCCCGTGTGCGGGAGAGCCATACCCTGTGCACGTTAAAGAACACGCTGGATGGCCTTGACGGGAGGCTACCATCTGTCTCCCAACAGCTGTTCCAGTGGGTCCCCTCCCCCAACCTTCTCTGAGCCTTCGGGGTCCATGTGACCTGGCCATTTAGCCCATGGTGTGCAAAAAAGTGCCGCTCAGAGGTAAAACAACCCAACCCAACACATGCTGTATCGTGGGTAAAGTACTGTCCATTTCAGGCTATTGTGAGATCTTCGTCGTAATGAATTAGCAGATATATGGAATCAGATCTCACTCAGATGATGCTTGCGATTTATCTACTTTGGTCATATGGTTTATTAGAAAGATACACATAGGGAAGATGTATTAGTGTTTGAACTTTAATTATCTTGTGAGATGTGTGAGAGAAAGCAAAGAATACATAATGAGAGTTTTACGAATCTATGGAGAAACATGCATTTGAAGAGTTAGTTTAAACAAACTTGCAATCGGTCTTTCATTCTAAATGCTTGCCGTGCTAAAACGATTCAATGAAATTCCCCCGCGTACGCCTCCCAAAAAGGTTGGGTTGTTTTACCTCTGAGCGGCACTTTTTTGCACACCATGGGCTAAATGGCCAGGTCACATGGACCCCGAAGGCTCAGAGAAGGTTGGGAGAGGGGATCCACTGGAACAGCTGTTAGGAAACAGATGGTAGCCTCCCGTCAAGGACATCCAGCGTGTTCTTTAACGTGCACAGGTATGGCTTTCCCGCACACAGGGCCACGGCTTAACGTCCCATCCAACGGACGGGGGCCTTTTCAAGCCCATCGGTGTCTCCTACTGACCCTGGGCAGGGCGGGGAATTTTGCGGAGATAAATCTCAACGCTAACCCAGCTGGGACTCGAACCTGGGAACTACAGATTACGAGCCTGGTGCACTACCGACTGAGCCACCCCCGCCCCTTCCCAAAAAGGTACATTGTAGTTTATCAATTATATTTGTCATCTTCAGGTATGAAGGCAGGAGCTGTGTAAACATGACAGGGATCAATTTCATAGTATCTGACACATGGTTTTAACACTTCTCCGAGGAGGCGCTCATAATACGTGTCATCTCAATTTTAAGCTCGCTAATAAGGTTCCAGTTATATTTTATAACCTAAAGGACCATCCATCTTATTATGCAAGGAATGATCAAAAATAAGAAGATTAATTGCGTTCCCAGTAATATGGAAAACAGCATTCTCCCTTTGAATTTCATAGATTCTTATCAAATTCTTAATGAAGCAATAATGCTGCTTTTCATCATCTGATAACAGTAGGAGATTTGCGTGCGCTTTAAATCTGAATGGTGTGATGTAGAGTGGGAACACCTCTTTTTCGCATCCAAAAACATTGACAGAAATGTTGTTCACTTTCTCGAATTTAGATATTTGATTTATTGTTATAGGGAAAATTAGGCCAGATGTGTTTAATTTTTCTTCTAAATGTATATAGTTGTTAAGGCGTTCATTTTTCAATTTATTACAGGCTCATTCACAGTTAATACAGTATTTATATATGTGGAAAGTAGTCCCAGTGGTAATGGAAAAAAGAGTTAATTCCTAGTTCATTGGTAGCAAAATATCCCACACTTTTCCCCAGTTGGTGCCGAAGAAGCTTCTAATAGCATGCTCAGGGTAGGAGATCATTTGACAGTCGAAATAAACACAAGACGGCCATGTGTAAAGCAGAGAAAAAAAAACTAACAAGAATTGTGTGTACTAAATGTAACTCTTTGAAAAAAATTTGTTTTACACTGTTTCATCAACATTCATGTTCCTGCATTCATTCCAATAAATAATTCAGCGAAACATTAATGTATACATCAACTCTTGATTATTCATGGCTGATTAACTGGTTTTCCATGGTACAAAATAATAATAGACCGTAGATATGTAACTTTTTGAGGGCACTGAAGGTGTAAAATGAAAACATTCATTCTCTTTGGAAACGAACATCCCGTATTACACCGATATATTATTTTTCTCAGTCTGCTAATCTCCTACTTCTCGCCTTCCTAACGGCTACCAAAGGACTCGTTGGACTATGCAGAATCACACCCTGCTTGTCAATTGGAATGAATTTGCTTTTCATCCTTACGGATCTTTTGAATAATGTCGCGTGTTTCTTCTCATCAGTTCTGGAAGACTAGTGAGTGAATAATTCTTGTTCTCCATTTGACTCTCCTCGCCTCCATTCTCTAAACTCTGCTTTTTTTTGCATTTTTCCACTTCCTTTCGAAGTTTTCCTCTTTCTTTGCTTTCCCGACACTGCGCCATAATAGTATATTCTTATGGTAATCGAGCAATTCCATCAGTTCACATAAATTTTTAACATTAGTTTTTCAAGTAAGCTGAAATCTGGTAGATGTTTTAGCAAGAAATCAGTTTGTGTTCTTAATGAATGCAACGGTGTTATTTACCTAGTTTCTATTTTTAATGAAGAAAATCGTTAATCAGTAGCAAATGCAAATATTACTGAGCAGAGAGCAGCATTTCTGTCTGCAATCACCCGTTGACCCCCAACCCGTTAAGAAAGTGACCTTGTCACGTACACACCCCGCTTGTTGCAAAATGCACATCACGCGACTTGATGAAAGGTCGGGCTCGCAAAATATGGGTAATTATTTTCAAGAATTGCAACACCCATTCAGATCGTTGCCATTCAAAAAAAGTTTAGTGGACTTGGAAAAATTCAGATGAGGGTAGAAGTTAAAATTTTTTTTTAATTGCGCAGGACTTAACCATCCGTCAGTAAAACGTGATCTGGGGTGAGGGACACGGGTCTTTTTAGGTCACCAGACCATATTTCCCCTATTTACATAGTGACGAATAAGTTTTTAAAACAGATTTTTTTTCGACGTTTTCCTTTTATTAAATTTTTACCCAATGGTATTTTCTGTGGGACAGTCTTTCAAAACAGTTACTGCGGGATAGTCCTTAAAAGGGGGGCAGAACTGTTAATGAGGGGGACGGAACTTTTGATAAGAGTTTTAATTAATGTAGGGTTTTTAAGAAAGGAGGACGTTTTGATGATTAACGAGTTTATCGAAGATGATCGTCAAAGGGATGGTAAAACCATCAGTAAATCGTGGTCCCCTTGTGATTCACCGTTTAATATTTTTTAATTTCACAGGACTTAACCATCCGTCAATAAAACGTGGTCCGGTGCTGAACTCTTGTTCTAAAGCGGGACTTTTATGCCACCCATACAGGTCACTAGACCATATTACCCCTTTTTACATAATGACAAATAAGTTTTTAAATCAGATTATTTTTCTTACCCAACGGCATTTCTGTGGGACAGTCTTTTAAAACAGTTACTGTAGAATAGTCCTTCTTCTAGTAAAAACACGACAACCAACAGTAACGGAGTTAATTAAAAGAAATACGTAGGTTATAAAAATAAACGAAGGTTACACAGAAAAAAAGCTAGTTATAAAGAAATAAATACGAAGGTTGTAAAAAACGTAGGATAATTAAAAAAACTACGTTAATAAAAATATCTGAAATAACTCCTTAAACTGTAATAAAGAGATATGTAATTTATAACGATCAGTTATACCCCATTTGAGACACATCTAAGCCACATCATCAAGTACAAGGTATAGTCGAGTGCGATAACGCTCCAGCTATCAGCACTGAGGTAGTGGTTTCAAATCATGGTGTCGGAAGCAATTTTTTTTTAAATACAGGAGACGCACTAAAAAAAGTGCGGACGTTGGATGACACCGATTAAATGTGCATAGAGAAAACAGATTTGCAATGGGTCAACCAGAGAGTCTATGAAGAAGGGAGGGCTTAAAATATAGGTGGGTCAACCAGGGGTTCTGAAATCAAGAAAAATCGAGACTATTCGAGAAGGAGGTCTTAAAATACAGGTGGGTCAACCATGGAAAATCAAGAAAAATCGAGACTGTTAGAGAAGGGAGCATGGTCGGTTGCGACATAGGGGTCAAAGTCCAAAGTGGCCTCGCGCTTGGGGCCGGTGACGTCATAGGGGCAAAAGCACTAGTGGGGGTACGCTATAATGGGACTATACTACTTGTATGATACAATGGAATGATAAAAGTGGGCGACCAAGTTCTTTTTCCATTAGTTTCACAAATCCAACATTTTTTCCCCTCATAGCTGGTGCACCATCAGTTGTTATGGAAAACAATTTACTTTTTAAATCCAATATTTTCCCATTTTTTGAAATTTGTAAACTCTTGTACTTCACGGAAAATATCAATGCCTTTGGTCGTGTCATTCATTGAAGCAAGAACGCATAGTTCTTCATTGACGTTCGAACTATTTATTGATGCAAATCTAATAATAATTGCCAGCGTAGCCATACTATTTACATCGGTACTTTCATCGAGTGCAATGCTAATTACGTCACTAGATAACAAATCATTTTTGACCTGTGCGTCAATATTTTTTGCCATATCTTCAATGCGACAAGGAGCCCTAATCACGTGCTGATAACACATCTACTCTTGTTTACGTCTACTTCGTCTTTAACGTGAATAAACGAACGACTCGCTCGTCGAGTAATGATGAGTTTCGTTCGGACAATGTCGCTGTATTACGCCTATGTTCATTTCTGCAACTTTGTAATCAAACCAAAATGTTAATCTTATTATTTATACTTTCTCAAAGTGCTTGTTTCATGTTTATGTTTTATAATTTATTTTTATATATTATACTTTATTTGCGGAACTCAGGTGGGTCACTTGAAATTATCAAATGGGTCACTTGGTGACCCGCTGGTCATAGGTTGCCGACGCCTGCCATAGAGTAAACACTTTTTAAATATTTTGCAGAAGCCATGTCTTGAATATAATCTTTAATGTCTCTAATGTTTTTAAATTAAATAACTCCTCAAAGATACTGTTGAACACAGAGGGAATTTCATAATTTCTACAATTTTTCCCATAATTGTTTCTAAAATGTGGTAATTTGTATTTACCGCATTTTATACAGTTACCTATCAGTCAACTACATAAATATACTTAAGTATTAGTTTATATTTATATAGTAGACTGATAGGTAACATATTCATAATAGCGTAGCCCTTACTGATATTCAGGAGTTTATTTTTGTGTTGATTGGTACAATGTCTAACAATTATATTTTGAATGTTTATTATTTTAGCTACATGTGAACAGTAAGTTTAATCAAAAATAGTTAAACCATAGCTTATGACTGATTCAAAAATTGCGTGATAAACCATTTGACAGATATTTAATGGTAAGATAGCACAGAGTCTGGACAAAATTACATCTTAATTAATTTAGTATCTTAATTTGCCACAAACATAATTTAGATGCTTCTTCCACCTGAAGGATTAATAGGAAGATTTGTTTTCGCTCTTCATTTCCTGGCGATATTTTAGTAATTTAGGCATTCAATTTCCCCTCAACTTAACTAATATAGAGTTTTTTTTATGTAAGCCACTCACCATGAGTCCAGTGCTGATTGCTATGCCCCTGCCGCAGTACGTGTTAGGAACAATATCCCCGTAGCCAACGGAGAGGAAAGTTATTGCCGTCAACCACATGGTGTTGAGCAAATTGGCATGTTCTGGGTCGTGATACCTGAAAGAAGAAAATACTGAATGTAATTAGTCTGATATTATTTGTTCACCATTGTGATGGATATAAACACCTTCTAGAGCAACAGAATACATGATTACAATAGGATACAAAACTCTTAAGCATCTATGCATTTTTTCGCCTCAAATCACGCTTTAAATATTAACCCTTTTTTAATCACATAACAGAACATACACATATCTCTCATTTGTCCTCATTTTTCATGAACGTTTCCTTGGCGACATGTTAACAAAACATCTCCAGTTCATTTTCAAAACAATTGGTAGGAAAATAAATATCTTACCATGTTTTGTTGTAATTATATAACTGAACCAAATACCTTGTGAAGTTATCCAAATTTTAATATCCAAATCAATGAAATATCGAAGCATCTTTCGGTAAGCATTTTGAGTTTTCAACGTGTTCGGTTGGTTCTTATTCATAGTTCTAAAAATGAGGCAAACTGTTCCCTTGTTAGGCGAAGTTACATCAAGTGGCGACCTCTGATTAGAATTTGTGATGAGGTACTTTGACTACTAAAGGCAGTAACCAGAAGTAGGAAAAAAAATTGCCGAGTTCCTGATATTCAACTTAATTGAGTAGGACTTAAAAGACGTTTGGTAATGTATATACACAGTAATATCAGAATAATATAGCCACCTACTTAATAATAGTAATAATCACCCTTGGCCCGAATGACAGCAGGTAGATGCGTGTCATGGATGCTATGAGGCCCTGGAAGTTTGCCAGAGGCACACGTGCCCATCTGGACTCCAGCAGAGCATGGAGATTCCGAAGATGACATGGCTGTGGATCCGCATATCGAAATTGTCCATCCAAATGGTTCCACAAGTCCTCTATAGGATTGAGGTCAGATGATTTCGCTGGCCAAGGGAGAAAAGTTCCAGGAACACAACAGTGATATCTCCAGTCATGCTTAGTGACATGGCAGGGCGCATTGTACTGTTGGTAGACACCATCACCACCAGAATAAACATCCAACATGAAGGGATGCATGTAATCAGCGAGGATGGACAGGAAATTAATTGATGACAAAACCCATATGTATCGCAATTCAAGGGCTGCATGCCATCTACAGGGATAATATCAAAATATCCACTAACTACGGTCGAGGGCAAGACAATACCATATAAATACAGCTAACCCCACGGCTACCTATGGTGAACAGTACTATAGAAGTAAAGTTCATCCATCGGTCAAAACCTAAATTTAATATGTGCCCCGGATCGCCACAAACAAGGATATAAAGATCCAAGTTGACTCGGCTCCCGTAATGGGAGCCCTTAGTCCGGCCTGTCCATCTTGGCCTGTCCAACCAGTACCACTCCAGTCAGCAATGCCTTCAACTTCATTTAGGCCCTCAAGCCCCCCCCCCACCACCACCACCACCACCACCACCACCACCTCGACAAGGTGGATCCTATTCGGGGGGAAGGAGAGAGGATGGAAAGGTAGCCATTGGCGTTTAGGGACCCATCTAGTGGCACCAGCGGTCCCAGGTCATACCAGGAAAACATCCCCTAGACATGCACACTGCCACCGTCGGCCTGTATTTGACCCACAAGTGTGTCCGAGTGTTGGTTCTCATGTGTCTAACGCCATATCCGCCACAGCCTGTCACTTCTGAGGAGTAGAAAACTCGATTTGTCACAGAAGGCCAACTTTTTCCACTCTTCTACTGTCCAATGACGGTAGTCCCAGGTGAACTGCAGGTGTCGTTGCCGATGGACCTTTGGTTAACATGGGCGCCTTTATGCAGCATCGATTCCAGAGACCCATGCATAATAGGGTTCGCTCTACTGTTATTGGGGACACGTACCTGGGTGCCCCAGTGTTCATTTGAGTGGTCAATTGCTGCACTGTTGCACGCCGTTTGTACTTTACCAGTATTGTCAGTATTGTCAACAGAGGCGACGTTCTCTTCGGGGGTCAAAGGCTTTTGGGGCTCCACAGTTATGACATCTGGAGGTACTCTGTGTCGCCAGTGGTCCATTCTTGGTACACCTTTACTACAACACCTCGCGAACAGCCCAGGAAGTCTACTGTTTCCGAGATGCTTCCACCCTTGGTGTGGTAGTTGATGATCATTCCTTTTTGTCCACCAAATCAATACCTCTGCCCATTGTACTTATGTTATGCACTATGACTCATCTGTCCTGGCCACTGCTTATATCTCCATGTAGTCGACCTTGTCATGTACACCCTATGATGCACCTGGGTGGGTACACTGTGATTACGTGGGTGGTCATATTATTCTGATACAATAGTGTATGCTTTTCCTTTTCAGCTACTCTCATTATTTAAAAACATTACGAGAAAAAAATACTCGAAAATGTGTTTTTGTCTATTCTATTGCTGAGGTCCCACCATCTTCACACACTTCACAATCACAGAAGTCTGACAGGAGTCTCTCAGACCTCTGTGGAAAGCAGTTCCTTGAGGGGGTATTTATTATTCATTTTTGTATTATATTGCATGGTCAAGCACATCAAAAGAAAACGTAAATTTTCTTCTGCTATTCCAAAAGAGATATGTTAGCTTAATTTTAAATTTACAATATAGAGAACCAGTAACTTCATTCTTCAAGGAAAAAAAATTATAGTTTCCAGATACGAGATCTGAATATTTATGGAAGCAAAAATTATTACCATCAATATTTGGTCATTATTTCAAGAAGACAAAATAAATTAATTTTCTGATATACATAAAAAACCAACGCCTGTAAAGGTTAAAAGCGGGACAATCTATCAAAATGTATTTACTTGTTCAAATGGTGTCACAAAACTCGCATTTAGATTCGTTGTCCGCCTGAAGAAGAAATGAATGTGTCATAAACAAATGAGCTAAGCGGGGCCAAGCAAGTACAACTTCCTCCTTGCGATTCCTGCATTGGATTGTTTTGGATTGTTTTACCTCTGAGCGGCACTTTTTTGCACACCATGGGCTAAATGGCCAGGTCACATGGACCCCGAAGGCTCAGAGAAGGTTGGGGGAGGGGACTCACTGGAACAGCTGTTGGGAGACAGATGGTAGCCTGCCGTCAAGGCCATCCAGCGTGTTCTTTAACGTGCACAGGGTATGGCTCTCCCGCACACGGGGCCACGGCTTAACGTCCCATCCGACGGACGGCGGCCTTTTCAAGCCCATCGGTGTCCCCTACTGACCGTGGGCAGGGCGGGGAAATTTTGCGGAGATAAATCTCAACGCTGACCCAGCTGGGACTCGAACCTGGGAACTACAGATTACGAGCCTGGCGCGCTACCGACTGAGCCACCCCCGCCCCTGCGATTCCTGCAAAAACAAGACTGCCACGTTTTGACAATGGGTTTGATCTCGAAAAGCTTGTTACCAACGTTTTCAGACCAAGATCTCTGCCACTGTGTCCGGAGCTCGATGGAAAAAATGCTGCCGGAAGTCCAAGTATGGAACCGGTAGTGGAGAGTCAGACAGGGGCGTGGCTGACTGGGCAGCAGCAGCTTCTGCCAAGTCATTACCCCTGATCCTGACTTGACAGGGCACCTAACAGAAGTAAATTGGTATCTGGTAGTGGTGCCAGATGGAGTTGCTGGTGGATCTTGGAGAGAACAAGATGATACCGATGCCTTACCGAGATCAAAGCCTGTAGCAAGCTAAGCAAGTTGGTTTAGAGGACACACCGACGACGATGCTTAGCTGTTATGTGGTCCAAGGCAAGGCTGATAGCATCCAACTCTACAGTGAAGATGGAACTCTGCTGTGGGATCTGGTCTACTATGATTACATCACAGCAGACCATGGCCGATCCCACGTTTGTACCGAACTTCGAGCCATTTGTGAAGACAGGCAAAAAGTCCGAGTGCTCAGCACGCCTGTAAAGAGTTGCCAATACGCACAGTGTAAGGACTACCCCATCCTACAAAGAGAAAAATTGCAGGAAGTAGAAACAGTGAGCAATGGCAGAAGTGGATCAGCTGTTGACTGTGAGATGCTAAGGAGACTGGTGTCTGTTAAAATGCTAAGGAAACCTTGGACACGAAAACTGAAAGGACGAATGGTAATCGACAAATTCTGGTATAACAGTTCCCACCAGGAACTGAAAATGCAGTCCCAAGTGGGATGACCTAGCAGGGATCGTAATTTTGCAGCATACTTCATGGACAACTACTGATGGCAAATAGATAACAAAGGTTCGTTGGTCTCAATGTAATGACTCTGGACCAGTGAAGTGCAGAAGGTCCCTGTGCAAACACAGAGTAGGTTCACCACCGAATCCCTGGAAGAGTCGTACACCTGGAATCCATAGTGCAGTTTCGACAGCACAAGTGCATGGTACAGGTGGAACAATGAATATTGGTCCGCCCCCCAAGAGAGGGAGGAGAGGATCTTGAGGATGTTCAAAGCCATGTGCACTTGGACCTGAGATGTCAAATATAAGGTAAGAAGGTCAATTTCCAGGAGAAGATAAGACCAAGAAACTCGGTCTCTGCCACAACTGGGATATTATTACCCCTGAGCCGCAGCTCAGGGTGCAGATGAAGATTACACTTGCGGCAAAAGTGCACCCAAACAGTCTTCTGTGGGAAACCGAAACCCATTGCCTGTCGCCCAAACCGAAAGAATGTTCAGGGCAGTTTGCAGCTGTCGTTCAATGACTCTCATGCTGGACAATGAGCAAAATATGCTAAAGTCGTCAACCTAGAGGGTATTGCCTACAGTTGAAGGAAGTTGCCATGTAATGGAATTTATCTTGACAGCAAAAAGCGTAACACTCAGGACACAGCCTTGTGGCACCCCCTAATCTTGGGGAAAAGGGTGCAACAGAGTGCTGCTGATACAAACTCGAAAGGTACGAGAAGATGAAAAGTTTGCGATGAAGATTGACATATGACCTCTGAAGCTGAAGAGGTCACAAAGAATGCTGAATCTCCACGCCATGCCATGTGCATTTTTGATGTCGAAGAAAAAGGACACCAGGTGCTCTCGTCATAAAAATGAATTCCTGATCACCGATTCGAAGCGGATCAGGTGGTCTAAAGTAGACCTGTGCCTTTGAAAGCGACACTGGGTGTTGGGAAGAAGGCCGTGATGTTCGATATACTAGGCCAGCCTGGTATTGACCATTCTTTCCAACACCTCGCAGAAGCAGCTCATCAATGCAACTGGACGATAATTTGAAGGAATCTCGGGACCTTTGTCTGGCTTGGAGAAGGCCATGACCATAGCCTCCCACCAAGAGTCCGGAAACAGCTCCTCAATGAAAATACAGTTGAAGAGTCGGAGCAGCCAATCCTTACTCGATGATAAGAGATGTTGGAGCATTGCATAATGGACATTGTCTGGCCAGACGGCAGATGCACAAGTGTGCAGAGCAAGGCGAAACTCCTCCACTGTGAATGGCCTGTAGTAAGACTCCAGACCATTGGAATGGAAGGATAGCGGAGAGTGTTTGGCCTTGCTCTTCAGGACCAGAAACTCAGGGGATTATGTAGACAAAGAGATGGGGGAGAATGCGTCCCCCAGAGCATCGGCAATTGCTCGTGGATCAGCAATTGCCTGTTCATTGTGCTCCAGGATCGATAATGAGTGGGAAGTGTACTTCCCACCCATTTTCAAGACCTTATCCCACATGACCTTAGAACTGGTTATGCGGGTGAAAGAAGATGTATAGTTGATCCATGATTCCTTCTGGCTTTGGTGCTGGATGAAACCAGCTTTTGTCCTGGCGCGTTCGAAAGCTTCAATGTAGGGAGATGTCGGATATCTCCAAAACAGCCCCCAGTATCCCAAACAGCCTTGTTTTAAGTCTTACGAGCTGCAGTGCAGCCGGAATTCCACCACGGCTTTGGGAACTGTGGAAACTGAGTCGAGGTCTGAGGAATTGTACATGCAGCTGCATAGACAATGCAGTCTGTCATCTCAACCACTGCAACATTGATTGGCTCTTGGCTGACAGAGTGGGCATCGAGCTCATAAAGGAATTCGAAGCCACTCTAGTCAGTCCGATCAAGCCTCCACCTGGATATAGGTGAATGGCTGCACCAACAGAGAAAACCTCCCGGGGCACCAAACCCCCCACTGGAGATGGTGCACGGCACAGGGCGGTGATCACTTCTGTAACGATTGTCCTTGATCTCCCATGTACAGAGTGGAAGAATCGAGGAGGGGCAGATAGTCAGATCTATGGCAGTTAATGTACGGGTTGGGAGTGGAAATAGGTGCTGACACTGGTGTTCAACAGGGAGAGCGATGGTTCCAAGAGCCACTGCTCCAAGACCCTATCCCTCCCATTGGTTTCAGCGCTTCCCCAGAGTGGACTGTGTTCGTTGAAGTCCCATGATGAGGAAGGGGGATGGCAGCTGTGAAACGAGGTCATCAAAATATTTCCAGAAGACGACATTTTATGGGTGTTTGGTAGACAGAGCAGACAATAAACCAAAATCCCACAAAGAGGCAGATGGCAACTGCCTCTAATTTGTTGGTGTGGGACACGATCTGGAATGTAGAATGGTTGCTCACAAGGATGAAGACACCTCCGTGAGCTGGACCTCTCCATCCCTGTGCTGGAGAACGAGAAAGAAGTGCTGGAGAGTGGAATCGTTGGCTGTCTGCAAGTATATCTCCTGCAGACACACAGATGGGATTGTGTGCCCTCAGGAGGATCTTGATGTTGTCAATATTCCTCTGGAATCACTTCAATTCCATTGTAAAAGTGTGACCATCTCAGGACTTTGGAGTTTGGTCTGACGATTTTCTGTTTGTTTTAACCATTGCCAGAGACGGTTTTCGAAAAATAGGGCAGTCTGTGTCCATGTCCTCGGAGTCGTCCGAGTGATATGGATCAGAGACTGCCGAACCAGGAGGAGTTTAAGTTTTCTTTTTGGCCCTGGTGGGATTTCCTTGGGCTTGGAAAGTCTTGCTGTCTGTGGGCGGGATGGAGGAGGCCTTCCAGAGGTGGAAGTGGAAGGAGCCACAGCAGAAATGGAAACCGGAGTTGATGTCGCAATGGAGACCGAATGAGGCTTCGCCTGCATGAGAAGGTATTTAGCAGCAGGCGAGAAAGATTCAGCTGGTGGAACGCTGATATCCATCTGCACAGCCCTGGAAGCCATTGGAACGATGAGCTCCTGTAACCAAGAATTATTGAAATAGCTTGAATGTTTCCTCTTCAAGTTCTAGGGAGCAATAGGTGGAATTTTACGTTCTTTGCAATCTCAAATCTCATTCGTTCTGAAACATCTTTTTTTATTTATTAAATTTGCGATTACTGAAAATGTTAAAAAATTCATTTTTGACTTAGTTGTTTCAGCGCTTCGCAAAAAAAATATTGAATGGAGATAAGGTCGAAATATTTCACATTTCAACCCGAAAAAATGTTACATTAATTATTAATTATTACAATAATGTAATTTATGGAATTATTGTAATAGCTTATAATTAATGGGATATTTGAATAATAAATTATAATTTATGGAATATTTGAATCAATTTGCAGAGTGGAAATTATTAGTATATACTTAATGTGTTGAGTTTAATAATAATTATTTGTAGATTGCATACTCGTGAGACATGCATTCCATCTAAGAAAAGGCATTAAAAAGCCGCTTGAGGCGGGATTGCCTGAACACTCCCTACATATCAGGAAAGTAGGTTGAGAATGTTCATAACATCAGTTAGAGGAGATCTTGATCGGTGACCGCTAGCTCAGTGGTCCAGAGCACCTGACATGTTATCAGGACATCGTGGGTTCATATCCCACCCGGCTCAAGACAATTTTTCCTCTAAATATTTGAATCAATTTACAGAGTGGAAATTATTAGAATATAATTATGGAATCAATTAATTATATCCTATTACATATTTGAAACAAAGATTTTGACAATTTCCCTTCCATATTATGAATAATTCTCTTTTTTTCTTTTTGAACGCTTTATTTACAATATATTATTTCCTCTCCCCCAAAATTCTAAGAAGATAGAAAAACTTAGAAGATTTAAAATTTTACGATGAGCCTTTCCCTGTATTCAGTTGCTTTAATGCATTCGTTATTGTTTCATATATCTAGTTTTACACGTTTTCAAAGGTAAGTAAAAAACCTAAACTTTAACGAATTTTTTTCTTCTCATCGTTATATTTTGTGGTTCTTCTTGAAATTTTATTTGTATCTCCCCCCCCCCCCCCACTGCAGAAACAAATATTAATATTTTCTGACTACGTGCCTGCTTTGTGGCTCCAATTTCATAACAATTTAAATACATCTGTACAGTGGCCTACAAAGTTCAAAAATCCAATGTGGTCAGAATGTATATAGACAATACGCACGTGACGTCACAGCATCTAACCAAGGAATTGCAACCAGAAGTGGATATCATGTTCAATAATTTCATAAGAAATATTTTTTCTGCATCTATCATTTGAAAGGTTAAAATAAAATCCAATATTCTTGGGTGGGAAGCTGCCCACACCCTTCGCGTGCCACTGCATCTGTGGCAAAATGCGGTTCACATCTTTATTCTAAAATAAGAAATATATACACCTTTTCGTTTGCAAATTACTTTATAAAAGCACCATGCCTCCGTAATCCTCAAGCATCCAAGGGCTGTGGAAGGCCAAACAAACTGCACAATTTAGTTCAACATACATGTCTATCCTGAGCTATAGCTGTTGCACTAGGACATTGCAGACTGATTCTAATGGAGGTTCTATTTGACATTGTCCATCCATCGATTCTAGGTCTTTTTCTATTTTTATAAGGCATTTAGAGTACACAGTTCATAACTGTATTCACTGATTTGTAGTTCCACATGAGAGCTGCATAGCCAAACTAACGCAGCCACTCCCTACATAAGATGTCCTCCTTAATGATATTACTTACAAAGTCAAACCACCTAATGTCGAAGATAATGCATAAGCATTTAAAATCAATGTCATCATGTCTTCTATTATCTTTCTTGCAAAGAGTCCATGTTCACTACCATACCGAACTTCAGAAAGGACTGCACTATTATACAGCCTAATTTTGTGCCTATAAGTCTATTTTACCATAACCTCCACAAACCCTTAAAGGTCCCGGCAGCAATGCCTATTCTACTCTTAATCTCGTGCTGTACATTACCTGTATCTGTGACAACACTGCTGAGAAAATTAAAATGAGAAACCTGTTCCATAGCACAGCCTTTCAAAAATATTGGAGCATCATCCACATTACCAATTTTCAACACTTTTTTTTCTCTATTTTATACCAAACCTACTCTATTACCAGTCTCAACAACAGCTCCAATCAGAGAGTTCATACCATCAACATCATTTGCCAAAAGACCAAGTCATCGACATAATCAAACTGAAAGCTTAAAATCTTTAGACCATTTAAGACCAAAATCTTTTCCTTGAAATGAATTCCTTACAACATAATAACCAAATAGAAAAGGTGACAAAATGACCCTCATTGAACTCGGGTAGCAATGTAAAGCCAATTGCTGTAGGCACTACCAACTCGTACACCCGACTCAGAATTCTTGTAGAGAGACCCAACTAAATTAATTACCAGGATGCCACACTATCTCACAATCAACCACAAATTATGGCAGTCAACAGAATCAAAAGCTTTTTCAAATTTACAAAACTAGTATACATAGATTTTTGAAAATCTAAATATTTCTCAAGAATTTGTCTAAACCTAAATATGTGATCAATGTAGCCCATACCACCTCTGAATCTCATTATTCATCCTGAAGTTGTCCCATTGGCTGGTTGCTTGGGAATTTAATGCACAATGGCAACGTTAATGGCACAATGGCCATAATGCACTAAACGTATGGTATACAGTAAAGCTAAAGAGATAAAAATCACAGAACTCACAACCAAAGTAAAAGTCAAACAGTAAAAGATAAAGAACAAAACCAACAAATACAAAAAAATTCAAAATAATAAATAGATGTAAAGCCATAAAAAGATATAAAAGTTAAAACCAAAATAGGTGTAAAAGACTCAGGTTGTATAGTGTATCAAAAACAAAGCCATAAAATTACAATCTTTTAAAATAGCCAGCAAAAACAAAAGGCAGTAGGTAAAAAGGAGTCAACAGAAAAGATATCCGAGTGTAAGGGGCTTGGACGTCAAATCGTGAGAGGTAAAATAAAAAGAGCGTTCAAGGTTGAAAGCTGGACAAGAGATTAAAATATGCTTAACGGTTAAAATGGTGTCACAAAACTCGCATTTAGGTTTATCATCCACCCAAAGAAGAAAGGAATGAATGATAAATGAATGACCTAAGCGGAGCCGAGCAAGTACAACTTTATCCTTGCGATTCCTGCGAAAACAAGACTGTCACAGTTTGACAATAGGCTTGATCTCAAAAAGCTTCTTAGTAACGTGTTCAGACCAAGATATCTGCCACTGTGCCTGGAGCTCGATGGAAAAGCGCTGCCAGAAGTCCAGATATGGAACAGTCAGTAGAGAGTCGGACCGAAAGGACGAATGACAGTCGGCCTATTCTGGTATAACATTTCCCACTGGGGACTGAAAATGCAGTCTTAAGTGGGATGGCCTGGCAGTGATCGCAATTTTGCTGCATAGTGTAGGGACAACTGTTGATGGCAAATAGATAATGATGGTTCATCGGTCTTAACATAGAGACTCTGGACCGGTGAAGTGCAGAAGGCCCCCGTGCAAACACGGAGGGTTTGATAATGGAGGGAGTCCAGCACCTTCACCACCGAATCCTGAGCGGAGTCATACATACCGAGCTGCAGCTCGAGGTCCACATGAAGGTTATGCTTGCTGCAAAAGTGTACACAAGCGGTCTCTTGTGGGGAGAACCGAAATCTATTGGCCATCGCCTGAAACATGAGATTGTTCATGGCATTTGCAGTTGTCGTTCGTTGACCCTCATGCTGGACGATGAGCAAAAGAAGCCAGAGTCATCAAAATAGGAGGCATTGCTTACAGTTGGAGGAAGTTGCCGTGTAATGGAATTTATCTTGTCAGCAAAAAGCATAACACTCAGGATGCAGCCTTGTGGCATCCCCTGTTCTTGTGGAAAAAGACACGACAGAGTGTTGCCAATACGAACTAAAAAATTACGATATGATAAAAAATTTGCGATGAAGATCGGCAAGTGACCTTGCAAGCCAAAGCTGTGGAGGTCACGAAGAATACCGAATCTTCATGTTGTGTCGTACATTTTTTCGATGTCGGAGAAAATGGACAGCAGATTCTCTCGGTGTAGAAACGAATTCCTGATCAGCGATTCGAGGCGGATCAGGTCGTCTAATATAGACCATTACCTGCGAAAGTCACACTGGGTGTTGGAAAGATGGCCGTGATGTTCCAAATACCAGGCCAAACTGGTATTTACCATTCTTTCCAACATCTTGCAGACGCAGCTTGTCAACGCAATTGGATGATAATTAGAAGGAATCTTGTAATATTTGCCTGGCTTAGGGAAGGCCACGACGATGGCCTCTCGCCAGGAGTTCGGAAACTTCTCCTTGATGAAAACAGATTTCAAGAGTGGGAGCAGCTGATCCTTACTCGGTGGTGGGAGATGTTGGAGCATAGCATAATGGACATTGTCTGGCCCGCTGCCAGATGCACCAAGAAGTGTACAGAGTAAGGCAAAGCTCCTCTGCTGTGAATGACCTGTTATAAGACTCCAGGTCATTCGAATGGGAGGACAATGGATGAGCGTTCAGCCTTGCTCTTCTGGGCCAGAAACTCGGGGAGTAGAAGGACAAAGAAGAGGTGGAGGAGAATGACTCCCCCAGAGTATTGGCAATTACTTTGAGATCGGCAATTGTCTGTCCACTGTGCTAAAGGATCGATAATGAGTGGGACGTGTACTTCCCACCCACCTTGCAGACTTTATCCCACACAACCTTAGAACTAGTCTTGCTAGTGATAGAAAGCATATATTTAATACAAGATTCTTTCTGGCACCGGACGAAACTGGCTTTCACCCTGGCGCATTTGAATGCTTCAAGGTTGGGGGATATCAGATATATATCCGAAATACCCCCAAGATTTGTTCTAAGTCTTACGAGTTGCGGTGAAGTCGGGATTCAACAACGGTTTTGGTAACCATGGAAACTGAGTCGAGGTCTGAGGAATAGTACAGGCAGCTGCATGGACGATGCAGTCCATCTTCTCTGCCACTGCAACACATTGGCTCCTGGCTGACACATTGCTCATCAAGCTCATACAAGAGATCGAAGACACTCCAGTCAGCATGATCAAGCCTTCACCGGGATACATGTGAAGGGCTGCAAGGCCCCCCATGGGAGATTATGCACACCACAGAGAGGGATCACTTCCATATGGATTGACCTCGACTTCCCATGTAAAGAGTGGAAGGATCGAGGAGGAGCAAATAGTGAGATCAATGGCAGTGAATGTGTGGGTTGGGGAGTGGAAGTATGTATTGACATTGGTGTTCAACAGGGAGAGAGATGGATCCTTTACCCCGCCCCTCCCGTTGGTATCAGTACTGCCTCAGAGTGGGTAGTGCCCATTGAAGTCCTCCAGGATGAGGAAGGAAGACGGCAGCTGTGAGACAAGATCATCCCGGAAAACAATGCTTCTGGGTGGTAGATAGAACAGACAGTCAACGAAAATCCCACAAATTGGCGGCTGGCAACCGCCTCTAAGTTGTTGGTGAGGTGTACGACCTGGAATGTAGAATGGTTGCTCACAACGATGGCGACACCCCCATGAGCTGGACCATCTCCATTCCGGTCCCAGCAAATGAGAGAAGTGCCAGATAGTGGGATCGTTCGCTGTCTGCAAGAATGTCTCCTGCAGGAACATGCAGATGGGTTCGTGTGTCCTCAGGTGGTCCTTGATGCCGTCAATATTCTTCTGGAATCCACGATAGTTCCATTGTAGGAGTCCACTGTGTCTCAGGTCTTAGAAGAATTGGCACATGACTTACAATTTATTTTAACCGTCGCCAGCAACGGTTTTGGAAAAATGGGGTGGTCTGTGTCCATATCCTCGGAGTTGTCCGAGTGATACGGATCAGAGACCACCGCACGAGAAAAAGTTGTTGATTTTTTCTTAGGCCCCAGAAGGGGCCCTTTGGGTTTAGAAAGCCTGGCTGTCTGTGGGCGAGGTGGAGGGCGCCTCCTAGAGGTGGATGTGGAAGGTACAGACACAAGAATAGAAACTGGTGTCGATGTCGAGATCGACACCCATCTTGCCTGCGTCAAGAGGTACTTAGCAGCAAGCGAGAAAGATTCAGCAGGTGTAATGCTGATATCGATCTGCACTGCTATGGAAGCCCCATGATGAGAAAGGGGGACAGCAGCTTCAAGACGGGGTCATAAAGTTCTTCGCTGAAGATGGGACTCCCGGGTGGTAGGTACACAGAGCAGACACTCAAGAAAAAGCCCAAAAAGAGGCGGAAGGCAACTACCTCTAAGTTGTTGGTGAGGGACATGACCTGGAATGGAGAATGGTTGCTCACGAGGATGGCGACACCCCATGAGCTGGACCATCTCCATCCCGGTCCTGGTGAACAATAGACAAGTGCCTGATAGTGGGAACGTTGACTGTCTGCAGGTAAATCTCCTGCAGGCACACGCAGAGAGGCTCGTATGCCCTCAAGAGGACCTCGATGTCATCATATTCCTCTGGGATACATGTCAATTCCATTGTAAAAGTAAAAAACTAATTAAAACACTTAACATTGTAAAATTAAAAAACTAATTAAAACACTTAACATTGTAAAGTGA